>ML803619.1:76629-122735 GCA_009831015.1 Picea engelmannii
TTCACCTTCATCAAGAGTCCAAGTAGGATTTTCTGGAGGCTTATTTGGTGTAGAAGTTCCCTTTTTTGGTGGCATGTTGGCCAAGTATCACTTTTGAACCTTGATTTTGAGGTGGTTTTGCTAGACAATATTTCTTCTGTTGTGTCTCACAAGTTTCAGCCCTTCTGGGTATGAAACTTTCTTTTATGTAGTTATTTGATATTTCTTCTCTGTAATTCCATAGGTCTGATCAAAATTGGATGTGCCAAGTGGAATTTACGGTAACTTCCCCACAACTTGCCCATTTTTTGCCTTTCCAGGAGATCTCACTTGTATAGCGTGGCCCACATAAAATAATTGATATGAAATTTTGAAACTTGTACCAGAAATACTAAACACTATCCACGATCCAATGAAACTAGTCCCACTCAATTTGGATACTCTAGGAATAAGTTATGATTTTTTTACCTAGAACACTTTCTTGAGACTAGTTAATAGGACTAGTCAGATACCCTATCTTACACAGGGTGTATCTACAAATTTAAGATGACCCAAAAGATGAAATTTTTACCACAGATACCTTTATAATTTCTATAAATAGCCTCCAAAATTCAGGTCTAAAATGTTACAAAAACGTTTTTATAGTGAAAATTCCACAATGACTCAGTTCGGGATGATTCCAGAACCCTATCTTGTACAGGTTGTATCTCTGAAATTATAATGCCTAAGGAGTTGAATTTTGAAACCAGCGTACCTTGATCCATCTGTTAAATATCCTCCAAGCCGTTCCATTTGAAAATTTGTAATAAAAAAGTTATAGCAAAAATTCCAAGTTGTCTCAGATGTAGCAGCGAAACCCCAAGACCTTGAGCTCTGATACCATATGTTAAGAACCAAATATCAATACAGCATAGAAAAACCATAGAAAAAGTGCTCAACGCCTTGAAAAAGATACAATTTCAGATAATAAGCCTCTTCGAGGGGGAAAACTCCTTTTACCCCACTTAAATTTTCAAGTACAAGATGATTCAAAATGAAAATGTCTCCTTGGTATATGTAAGAGACTAGGAGGTATAATTACAACTAATGGCCTAAAGCTGACATAAATAAAATAACATTACTAATATAATATGCCCCAATTAAGGGGTAATGAGCCAATATTAGGGCTTAACAATGGGGTTGGTACTTTTTTAAACTATGGTGTGGCTTGTCTCATCATTATTTCTACCTGCACCCTGTACGCATCTAATGTTCTTTATCTCATTAGGTCCATGGTCCTCCACTCTTTGTAATCATGGCCTACTAACTTGCAAAATTTGTAATATGAGCTCTTCGGTATTTTCTGGTACTTTTGCATCTTTGGGCAGTGGTATGGATCATGTCCCTATTTCTTACAGATCTCACACCATATTCCTCCTGTTGGCAATGAATTTGGAATTCCTGTAGCCATGTACTGGGCAAATGTTGGACCTTCATTCTTATGGTGTCCTTTTGTCCTACATGTGGTACACCACACAAATTCTCTTTTTTCCTTACCTCTATTCTAGTTTAGTTGTAATGTTAAGTTCTTTAGATCCTCCTTCATCTCCTCTATGTTTGGATCTGTCTTCTGATATTGGTTCTCTTCCAATTGTAGGGCTGCAAGTAGAGCCTCTTCCTGTGTCTGAAAATTCTGTTGTCACAACAGGTATTTCAAGTATGGTAGCAATGATTTGACAAACAAATGCCTATGCTACATATCTTTCATGACATACTTTAGATTTCCTTTCAATTTTTTAAATCTCTAGTCAATCTCCCATACAGATTCTCTTGGTTTCTATCTAATCTTTATCATCGCGTTCATATATTGATCCTCTGAAATAGGCTTCTAGAACTCATTTATCAACAACTTCTTGATATCTCCAATCGTTCTGGTTGTCCCTAGAAGACTATTTGTAGCTAAAATCATGTACCAATCCAGTGTGCGATATCTTAGTGCGATATATAACTGTGAAAGTTTAGTATCCTCGTCTGTGATCTATTTTTCTTCCTATATATTTTCCCATATAAATAGGTTCTTCTTTGGGCCCTCCGACACCTCTCCTTTGAATTTTGGTAACCTGATGGTGGGATCATGTCCTGCCAACTTGAATGTTGAACTACTACCTTCGCGCGGTGTAGATACTTTGCTAATTCTTCTTGAACTATCTCCCCTAGTTGTTGTTCCTTATGTAGATGTACTTCATGTTGTCTTCCTTCTCCCGAAATTCAGTTGTCTAAATGGCAGTGTTATTCTTGGTGTATTAGTCGCACATGGGTTTATAGGTTCCACACTGACACTAATATGGATAGGAGTGTTTCCTTCTATTCCCTTTCTTGGACCTCTCATCTTCCTCTCATATGTTGTATGCAAAATTTCTTGAATCTGCTCCATAGCCCATAGATTCTTTGCCTCCTCTTCATCACTTTCCAAGAATTCCCCCGCGGATACGACTCTTTTCTTGGTGTTCACCTTATATTGGTAGGGTACTCCATTGCATGTCTTTCTAGCTATTTCCATGATCCGCTTGATCTGGTCTTCATCCATCATAATTGAGTCCAAGTCCTCCTCCTTCTTTCCTCTATCCACTTGTCCTTCCATTTATCCTTCTCTTGTCAGTGCTTCCCCACTTCCCCCATGCATAATAGGAAGTTGAGCTATCTGAATCCATTGTCATTACACATTTGTTATATAGTAATATCTTAATGGAATTATATAATGATTTGATGTACCTACCTCAAGGTCCCTTCAAGAACTCTTGTTCAGATTCACTATAAGACTTCGTTGTATCTACTACAAATTCTGTGATAAATCCCGCAAAAATCTTTTCTAACGATAAATGTACTTCACACGTAAACTTATTATCAACTCGTTGTAACTACTCGATCTCTTCAGTATTCCACTTTAGTTGTATGATCTGATTTGTAGGATGGTTGTTGTTATCACTGGAATTTCATCTACAAATTGTTACAGGAATGTAGCATCTTCAAACACTCATTAGTTCACCCATGGCCCAGAAAATGCATTTCCAAAGGGCACAAAACTATACAATTGGTTAAAAAATCAACATGTGCTAAGGATACAAAGGCAACGCATTCATGTGTGATAGTTGAATAATGTCGTAAAAGCACAAATGCACACAATGCACTATTGTGGACTCAAAAATCTGTGCACACCTCAGAACAATGCATTTATGATTTTGGTCGGCCTTCCACCCACTTCTAACTCATCTCCCAAGTCGATTTGACACCCACTTCTGAGATGAATCTGAGTGGGCGGTTGGTCAAAGACCTAAGGGTGCCCTAAAGAGCCCCTTTTTCACACTAAACACTATTTGAATAATGCCTCAAATATTTACTATAAAAAGAGGCCATGGGCGCACTATATTTTCAAGGAATTCATTTGTATTATTATGCTGCCTATATTCTCTTGGAGAATCCTCTTTTCTCATCAAGAGCATACAAGCACCATTTCATTTAGCCATTCACATCACCTCTTCAGTGGATGGGCTTTGGATTTATTCTCCATTTCCTTTTAGTTTGTTACTTGTAAGAAGATCTCAATCATTGGGGGTTCAAGAGCCCTCCCTTGGAGAAAGAGGAGACCCATAGGCCTCCCTTTCTCTTTGGTGTTTTGCCACTAATACAACTTATCCATTGGTGGCATGCATGTTGTTTAATTTTTGTTTTATTTCACTTATGCACTCTATTTTAGTTTCTTTTATTGTTATTATCATAGTTCTTTGTTTATTTCTTATGCTTGATGTTTCTATCTCTTGCATTCACTGTTGTCTTTTCCAGCTAACCACACTGCACTTGTAAGCATCCTTATTTTTCTCATTTAGGTGATGAATGGGATGCAACAGATTGGTGACTCCTCTAGGGACTAGGTATCAATTCTTCCCCCCCCATTTGGGTTGTTTGAGCACTTCATTTTGGTTTATTTAACTTGCAGGAACCATAACTGGCCCATGCCTACCTACAAAAAGCTAAATTCAGAGCTGAGTTGAGAGAATTTCATCTGAAATTTCTTTCACGATCATGTAACATAAAGTGCGCGGGTTTTTTAACCCACAGTCTCATCTTCCGAGCATGTGTGCCAAACCCACTGTGTTTCTCAGCGCATTCTACACACTGTGCCAAAAGGTCATTTTCCATTTGCGCATTGGTTCCCAATGCACCTCTGTCTACTCTGCGGCCCGCACATTTGTTTGAAAAATCATACATTGTAAGGGTTTTTTTGATCTATTGGAGGCCCGTAGCCTTCTGAAGTTTGATTCTATGCATATTGTAATATGCACCACACTTAGATTCCCTCTCCACATGAAGGGTTAGTCAAAACATAGGCTCTTAGGGGGTTAAAATCCATATTTATCCTCTTTTTGCATTCATTTTTCCACATGGATGGATTGCTTTTCTTAAAGATAAGTTGGAATCACTCTATATCAAAAATATAAATACATGCATTGGGACCATAAATTTAACGTCAATCTTTGAGTATGCTCTTCTCTTGCGCCATAAAGTGATCTTAAGAATCAGAAAAATGATTGAGGGAAACTTTCATCTCCCTTAAAGACAAAATCTTTAGGAGAGGACAACAGCCCCCTCGGGACTCCTCTTAGTTTCTTTTTTCATACACATATTAAATTTGTAAGGGCCCATACATGCCCACATGCTACAAAGATAGGATAGTTTTTAAGTTAGTTTCTTAGATTAAATCACTAGGGAAGTTTAAAGATTTTGTAACGGGCCCATACATGCCCACATGTCCAGAATATAGGATAGTTTTTGAAGCTTTCTTAGATTAAATCACACTAGGGAGTTAAAGGATTGGTAAGGACCCATATGTCCACATGCTAGTTCTCTAGGGACTTTAAAATTCCGCAAGGTTGTACCAATGGAATTTAGTAAATTAGGTAATCAAGACTTGTACGGACCACACGAAGTTTACATGCAACAAGGTGAAACCTAACTTATTAAAAATTTGGCACACTTTCACTTGTTCACACACAAAGTCACTACTCACTTACATAGTTTTCACCTTGAAATGTGGAGGTTGAATTAAGTTTCCTCCAAACGGATTATGAAATGCCCCACCCTTTTCTTGATGAAACTATCCACTCCCATTTATTTTCAACAAGATTGGTTCACACCCCAATCTCTCAAACAACCACAAATAATTTTTTTTCTAAAAACTCACAAAGTTTTCCTCCACAGGAGGTGCCAAAAGAATTTTTTTAGTCTAGGTATGATCTCGGGGATAGGCATCCAAATAACTCCCTGTTTCTAGTTCTCACATCTTCAAACAATAGAAGTTGTCAAATAGGGAACTTTAAATCATCCAAGTCAAGTGTTCCTAACACCATAAGGTAGGGAGATACTCGTGAAGGGTCGAAGGCTGAGGTGTAGTTTTTCTGTGAATCCCCCCTTGAGGCACCCAACTCTTGGACGAGATCCAGCCCGTGACCCATTTCTTAGGCCGAAAATCTAAACGTCTCACTTTGACCGAGGTACCTAGTGACCAAATTTTAGGATATCTACCCAGGTGGAAATTGTGGGTTGCAATTGCACCTTGATCGTATTTTGTGTGGATATTGGGAAATATTGTCATCTCTTTTGGGATATGCACCCTCTACCCCTCATTATAATGGATTACTTCATCCTTCACTAGTTTCTATTCCGGTGGCTTCAGACCCCACTGTTGAGTGATATTGGAAGGTCCGGTGTTATTTGAGAGGAAGGACGTTATGTCTTTTATGACATGAGAATTTTGTTTCCTTTGTTCTCCACATGGACAAAACCTACCTACCCACATGTATGCTTCTTTATCAATTGATTTATGTATGATGCCCTTGTGATTATATGCGATTGTGAGATATATTGTAAAAGTCCAACAATTATAACAAAGACTCTTGTTCATTTATTTATCTCATCACCATTTGTACACATCCACTTTGATAGTTGGACATCATAGGGGACCCACAGAATCCCCATCGTTCCAGACGCTTTCTAAATCTCCCTCCTATTCTAGGGGGAGTTCCTAGTCTTGTCAACTCATAGGATCCATATTCTCACACCCCTGTGAGTGCTACTATCTTGGGATCCACTTTTCTTGGTTCTACTTTACTTTTGTCCACTTCCCAAGGTTAACCATCCACTCACTCTCCTTTTCATGAAAGCAAGGGGCAAGCTTCTTCCCAAGGGGGAAGTACATCCCCACCTAACCCCCCTCACGAGTCAGGTACACAAATCACTCACACCATGGCTAGAATTAACCCTTCTCAGGGGTCAGGTACACAAAACATTCCTACCATGATGAAAATTAATCCTTCCCCACCACCTCAGATGCCATACTTGGCTTCCCTCAACATACCGGATATGACTAAGCTCACTAATGATCCTATCTTGCGCGACCCCACATGGCCCACAATGTCTACCAAACTCCCTTTGAACATTCCCAAGTTTGAAGGAAAAATGGGAGACGACCCGACCAACCATATCATGAACTTCTATTTATGGTTCTCTTCAAACAGAATAATGGGCGACTCTATTTGATTGAGGTTATTCCAATGCACACTCACTAGCCCATCATCCAAGTGGTATGTAGAAGAACAATATGGGTCCCATATGACCTTTGAATCTTTGGCCAAAGAATATTTGACCTTATTTCAACTACCAATCCATCATGACAATGGTTTCTAACTACTCTCAGAGTTTAAACAAACCTATGCTACACACATCACTGACCACTTTCACGAATGGCATCGATGACGTAGTCTATGTAAATCAGAAGCCACCAAGCAACAATGCCTTAATTGATTTTTCAAATCCCTTGTTTCCCTCCTTGTCAAAGACATGGTTTCCACCTTCCCTTAGTTTTAAGAAGAAGCCATCAAAAAGGCTCAACAGTTCAAGCTCATTTATTCACAGTTAGGATACTTATATATAGTACTACCTGATGCCTCGAGACCCATGCCATTCAGCCAGGAAAAACCCGGTATGTCTCACTCTGTGGATGGATTGATTGGTACCACTACTAATTCCCTTATTATCCTCCTACCCCCTTATTATCCTCCTACCCCCTATCAACAACCATACCCTAATTCCCCCCCTCCACCCAGAAGTAGACCCTTGATGGCCCCCATGATGCGCCCAACTATTCAACCTAGTTCTGGAAATGCCTCTACCTCTGCTTACACCCTAAGAACTAGTGAAAGCGCCACTCCTTCCTATGTACCCTACGAAGAATTACCATAACACAATCCATACTTCCCATTTCCTAGTCCTCCCCAGCTCATTGCTTCTCCACAAGGACAACCACACGTTGGGGTTAATTTTGTCCAGCCTTCTCCTATTCAACAATATCAAAATTTTGAACAGTTGAATACGAAAAATATGACCCATCAGTCAAACAATTCCAAAAAGAAAGGAAAAAACTGAAACAATAATAATCCAGGACCAGGAGGGAACCAAAACCATCCACCATAGAACCAACCTGTCGGGGGCACCCAGAATCAGGGGAACCAGAGCCCTCAATGGAGAATAACAAAAAATGCCAAGGGAAGAAAAACAACCATATTTGGACAAAATTCCCTTGTGTCCTTTACGGTGAGTATGGCCATTATACTCACCATTGCCCTAAAATCACTGGCTTTAAATGGATGAAAGAATCCAGAAATGGACCAGGTCCCCCAGCACCACCTACCCCCAACAAGCCCCACAACAATATGTACAACAACTACCCACTGTCATATTGCAAAACCCCATTCCAAACCAAGGGGTGATGAACACCCAACAGGAGATGCATCCTGCCCCACCACAGATGGGATAGTGTCCAAACTTAGGCACTCTTACTGATCGCACTATCCTCCTCACTAGTGAAGAAGAAGTTTGTCTACAAACATGCATTTGTCAATATAGTGCCCCCCCTGAATCTGCTCCCACCACCTCAGAAGTGCCCCCAGTCACAACTAGAACACCTTTGATGATTCTGCACCCTAATACTGAAACACCCCTTCGTATTCCTCACATTCCATTGCGAAGGAATGTCAACAACCCTTAGGCTAGGGTGACCCACAATTATAGCCTAGTCAATGACTTGGCACAGTCTCTTGCCACCATGTATATCTTATAAGTCCTTCAAACCTATCCTACTCAATGGAAATCATTACTTTCGGCCCTGGGGGCAGTCGACCCTGTTGACACAAGACTCATCACCTTTGATATTGATAGTGGGGAATCTCGTCTCCCTGGTCTGGTAGCTTTCCATATACCAGTTAAAATTCGAAACATCACAGTTTGTCGTTGCATCATTGATGAAGGTGCATCCACATGCATCATGTCCAAAACCATATAGCAGAAAATGGGTTCCCCCGAGATCATACCATCAGCCATCACTCTGAGAGATTATGATGGACAACCATCCTCTCCTGAAGGGCTCTTTCAAAATGTCCTCGTTGAACTCGGGGGAAAAAATATCCTCATTGGCATTGAAGGTATCGACGCTCCACTAGATTACAACATCTTGTTTGGGTGTAGATATATGTATGCGATGAAGGTAGTGTCCTCTTTTATGTTTCATACAATGATGTTCCCCCAAAACAGGAAGATCATCACCATCGACCAAGTATCACATGAGCCCAACCCTTCCTCCAACATCGATAATATCCTACCCTTTGTTCACACTAATCCCAAGGCCTGCCTACTCATCGAGATGGGCCTCAGAATTTTCAAAGACCCATCCTTGCTAGGGACATACCATGGAGCACATTTGCTCATACATCCTTTAGCACAATTATGTGTCATCTCGTCCAATGGAACAAAAATTGGAGATACCCTTCCTCCTATAGAGGCTTCACTACTATCTGACGTCCCACTAGTCACAGAGCTCCTTCCTCAGGAATCCCTTGAGAACCCTCCAGTTCTCAGTGTTCCTGATTACACACTCCCCCAGGGCCACATTCCGATTTGAGAGACAGTCCCCCAAGACATTACTCAAATCCCCTTCTTTTACACCCCGTCGAGTGTACAATATTTGCAGGTAGCCGCAACACTTACCCTCCCCAATATGGTGTTGGCAATTCCAATATGGTATCTACATCCACCAGAGATGTTCCCTCAACCATCCCTCCCTCCCCAAACAAAAGGAATCCTGATGCAGATTCCAATACTTACCCCCACCATCCCACCCACACCCCCACTCACTGGCACCACTACTATAGTTGGGGGGAGACGGAAGAAGAAAGAGCCCGCCGCTTCACTTCCACCACGAGTTCAACTCCCTTGTGCCTTATGTGAAAGAAAAGTACACCCCACTCACAAATGTCCTTCTCTTCCTAAACTATGCAGTTTTATCCATCTTCCTCAAGAACCCCTTTTGCTTTTCACTCCACCAAGTATGTCCCCCACTACTGTTATAACCCTAAATTGCACCACACATGCTTACCTGGCATCAGGCCAACTCATATCCCTTCTTTTCCAAAAAAATATTGAACAACTCTTCTAAAAACTCCATTTTTAAAAGTAAACGCTAGCAGGCCCACTACAACCCGCGTGTATCTAAAAGAAAACGCTAGCAGGCCCACTACAACCCGCGTTTACCTTCAGAATCACAAAAATAGGAAAGTTTTCGACGGGACAAAAATCTATGGGTCAGTTAACTGAAACTCCCGGCCATGCATGGTCGAGGGTTCGTCCAAAACCCTAGCTCCTTCTAGCCTATAAAAGAAGGGGTGGGGGTACCATTTGGAGGGAGGAAAAAGATAGCAAAGAAACTCTGCCCAATTGCCAAATCCATTTGTCCCAACCCTTTAGCCTTTCCTCAAGCCTAAGAAGAATTCAAGCAAAGCAGTTGGAGGACAAAGAAGAGGAGGAGCCCAGAATCAGGATCAAGGAAAGGTGGCCGATCTCTATCATTATTGTAATTTGATTCATATTGAGATTAATAAAAGAATACTTTTCTCATCCCAATGCATGAGTTGTATGTGATTTTTGTGATTTATGCTTAATTTCTAACCCTCAAGTAGAAAAGTAGCATGCATGTGTAGTGTTTTGTCTTGGTTGCAGGAGAACTTTGGAAGGAGCAGCGCAAGCAAGCGGAGAAAGCGCAACGGATGATCTACACCAAACATCAGTAAAAAGGTTAGTAGGTCCTTTCCATGTTTGTATGTGAAAAAGGGGTTTTAAGTTTTGGGGTGGCAAGCTAAAAGTGATTTATTTAAGGTCATGATCTGCATGCAAGTCTAACCCTAGCTTTCTTGTCCGTAGGGTATTATTTCCCAACAACAGAATTGGCGACTCCACTGGGGATTTACTCTTAGGGTTTCCGGATTTAGTTGAGGTTTCTGGGTAGTTTAAAGGATTAAATTTTTTGTTTATTTGTTTGTCTGTTTTCTGTTAGGTCAGAGCTAGCAGGGAACCTGGTTCTTAATACCATTTTTTTCCTTGACTGTTGCTTGACAATAATTATCGGGACACACAGAGGTACACGCGGCCTGCAGAAGGCCTGCACGCGTGTAACCCGCGCCCTAACTTTCTACAGCCCGCATTTGAATGCTAGCTATAGAGGTTTCAGTAACGTGTAGGAGTTAGAAAACTTGAAGAGGCAGTCCTCCTCTTCCCTATCAAAATTATACATTCTCAGGGGGATTTCTGGATTCTGTCTGAGTCTTGTTGGTTCATGGTCTTGTCTTAGTTTGATTCATTGCGTTTTTTTACTTCTTGCAATTGTTTTTCTTTTCTGTTAAAAGGAAGCATCCAAACCTTCAGGAGACCCTAGTTATCAATACCAGTGGCCTTTTCTAGATTTGGGCTGCCTGTGTTTAGTTTTTTCTTATATTTTTTACATACACGCGGCCTGTGCAAGTACAACACACGGGTACCCACGCACTGTTGTAGGTCAGCACATGTTTGCACGCGTTTTGTTTCAGTTACAGTAGCGGGCTTGACAGGTTGCTTTTCAATCAGGGGGGTAGTCATCCCTTCCTGTGGTGAGAAGTATTCCTCTCAGGGGTTTGAGTCTAGGGTTGCACAGTTAGTAGGTTAGGGCTTCTTACCCTTAGCCTATTTTTTCTTAGTTGATGTTTGATAGAAAAGATAAAAAAGAAAAATTGTTCTTTATGGTTTTTAGACAAGCGAAAGAATCGGTGCTTTCTTGATTACCATTGTGTGTCTTTGCTCTGTTTCTTTGCGATCTGCGCTTTAAGCTAGAATTTTATTTTGTTTTCTTGGTTTTGTGCTTGTCGGCATTTTTCCCTTGTTGCTTCATTTAGCACTCAAATAAAAAAAAAATATATCTCTTTTTCTTTTTCTTCTTTGTTTAAAGATTGTGTTGTTGCATCAATAGCTAGGAAGAAGTCTTTTTTCATAAGTTTTTGCAGTGCATTTAGAGCATAAGTAGCTCGTAGTCAAGCGAAAATCCTTTATGTTTGTTGCATGAAATCTTAGAAAAATTGAAAAGAAAAGAAGTCTTTCTTTGCGAAAAGTTGTTGATTTTTGCATTTTTTGTAAAAGTTTTTGTTTCCAAGCATCTCTTATTCATTTTTCTTTGAGTCTTTACACACCATCAGTTTCACCTTCATACCTTGTGACATCAAAAATCCCATAAAAGAAACGCTAATTAAAATCTATTAGACTTTTTGTTTGTAGGGTTCATATACTAGCTCAGCACTAGGGCCTTGGAATAGGTTGGAGAGTAAACTCTCCAAGGCCACTCAAAACCAAACATTGAAGTCTGTGATAGGGAGTGTAGAAGTCCAGTTACGTGGAAGTTATCCAGGACCCCCCTCTAACACAGGGGATAAACACGAGGTCGCGTAAGGAAAGGTAGCGGAGATAACCCCTCCAAAGCTGGACCGAGCGTAATGGAGAACACATATCGAGGATTTGTTAAGGGATTCCGTCGTTTTCATTTGCCATGGGGCTTTATGGGTCTCGAATCCATTCGAGGTCCTCATTTGTCTTCCAGACCATTTTCTCTCGATACCCTTGACAGGTTTCGGGCTTGATACCCTGCTCATTGTGGTCTACCCGACTATCGACTGTACCCGCCTGGTGACTGTTCGCGTGCTGGCAAACTAGTTGCCAATATTTTTACGGACATACACAGGTGACTGCAGGGGTATATCGCAGTACCTAGGACAGACATCGGGCCATGCTTTGCAGAGTATACCCAGAGGGTGCTTCTGTTTTCGAGTTGCACTTGCACCGATAAGTTGCTCTAGTGTTGGTTGTTGTAACTGTTCTTCAAAATAGTTAGTGATTGCTTGTCTTATCTCTTAGGGGCTTCTTTTTAGTGTGTGTTACTATTTGAATGTGTAGAATACCTTAGCGTGTTGTGGATCTTCTCACACAGTGGAGGATTCAGAGCTTCGTCGGTCACGAAGGCTTCTGGGCCTACCGCTGGTTATACTGGAGCCAGCCCCGCCACCATTGAGGTGGAAGCTAGACCAACAAGGGTCTTTCGAAGCAACCAGGTTACAAACCATTATGCCCAAACAACTCCCAAAGGAATCAATTGCCAATATTGGCTCGGTTGAAACCCCAACCACTGATACTTGGCCATCGGTCATTGTACCCATCCAGTTTTACGAACGCCTATCAGTGCCTCACACAGTTATGGAACCAAATTATGTTACTTCTTCTGGGATTTCTTCCATTCCCACCACCGTTGCTACCACATGAGAAAAATCTCCTAACTTTCCGTTGTCGGCTCGAGCCACTATGGTCTCGGCCGCAACTACGTCGCACAGTGGACCGACCCCATCTATCGTGGCGGCCACAAATCCCTTCACACCTAGTGTGACAGGCTCTCCGTTTTCATACGGTATGCTTAG
The DNA here is from genome assembly GCA_009831015.1 of Picea engelmannii. Taxonomy (NCBI): domain Eukaryota; kingdom Viridiplantae; phylum Streptophyta; class Pinopsida; order Pinales; family Pinaceae; genus Picea; species Picea engelmannii. Next base: position 89,460 of record ML803619.1, read on the forward strand.
TTCAGGTACAAGTCCTGCACTCACTCACTCCACTTTACAGACTTTGGGTCTGGGGGTAGGGAGCTCTAACGCTCCTCTGCAAGGTCAACTTGGGGGAATTCCTGTCCCTTTTAATGATTTTCCTTACGTTGGAGGCCATATCTCTCCTTTGTCCCCTTCACTCGGTGGTCTGCATCAGCAGTCCACCGGGCAGCCTGGACACACCAGTTTCTTTGGAGCCGGGAGTCAAGGAACACCTGCGCAAACACTACCGGTAGGTTTGTCAGCATTTTTTTGGAACGGGACGTTTGGTAACAATACTTTCGCATCCACTTCTTTCCCATCTGGGGGCACTCCCATCTTTGGACAGTCTACTCCAGTGCAGGGTACTATTCCTGCGCCGGGGGCACATATACCAGGACCTTGGAACTCAGGACAAGGATCCGTTCCCTCATCTGGAATGTCGTTCTGGGGTAATTCTTTCCACAGTCAATGGAACTCCGGACATACCTCTATGCCTCTCCCAGCAGGACCGGCATGGGGTAATCCTTCCCAAAGTCTGTAAAACACGATGAATGCCCAAAATCCTATGTCCTTTATGGGGAATCATCCAATGATGTCTCCATAGATTCAAAATCCTTACGTTGGTCAAGGCCATGGTTTCTACCAGAATCCGAGCTAGCAGCCAAACTTTTCCTGGCAACCTAGTGCCAGTCAAACTCCAGGACCCTTTTTTCCAGGCTATCAGTAGCAACCCAAACTACCATTCCTAGCGATGTTACACTTGCCAGATTTGACAAGGTTGTTAAATGATCCTATTTGTCATGATCCACGTTGGCCTCCTATGCCAACGAAGTTTCCTTCAGACATTCCAAAGTTCGAGGCCAAGCCTAACGAAGATCCAGGTGATCATGTGACTACTTTCCACCTTTGGTGTTCATCTAACTCACTGAAAGATGACTCCGTCTAGTTGCGATTGTTTCAACGCACTCTTATCGGGAGTGCCGTGAAATGGTACATCGAGCTTGATCGCTCACGATATTCTTATTTTGGTGAACTGGCTATGGCCTTCCTTAACCATTTCCAGTTACCTGTGAGATACGACGTAGGCACATAACTTCTTGCCAATTTCGAACAGACGACAGTGGACCATATCTCTGATCATATCTGAGAGTGGAGATGACGAAAGAGTCTAATCAAAGTACAGGTTCCACCAGCATTCCTTCTTGAGTGGTTCCTTAAGTCTTTAGTACCGCAATTATCCAAAGACGTCGCAACTTCTGGGGTTTTCTCCGAAGAATATGCCATCATGAGGGCTCAACAGTTTGAGCTCATATATTCTCAGTCTAGTTTATTATACAACATCCTTCCGGACGATCCACGATCAATACTGGATAAAACTAGACAGAGAGCCGGACACATGTCGATGGTATCATTGGTTCAGCCCAAACCAAGCCCGCTGAGCAATTGACAAAACAATTGCAACAGTTATCTATCCAACACTCAACGGCCATCCAGACTACTGCTTTGGTTTCTCCTGCTACCCAAACATCGGAAGTACACTCCGTGAAGACGACTAACCCAAAGGCCCCCCAACAGCCTGAAGGGAAGAAAAAACAACGCAAGAAGGGTAAGGGGGGTAAAAAACCCACTGATAATGCTGGCGAGGGCACTACAGAAAAACGAAAGGCGAGGTATCCGTGCAACTTGTGTGTGGAAGACCACCCGACTCATCTATGTCCTTAACTTGCAGAGGCCCAAAATTTTGTCACATAGCAACAACAAGCCGTGTTGACTAATCCCTTTCAGCATGGGAAAAATTTAACTCAAGCCTCTACAAGTGCCGAAGGGGGCAGCCAGGAAACCTGCCCTCCTCCAAACAGTTCCTCAGCCGCGAACGTATATACAGTTAGGGGTGATGCTTTAATAACGACTAGAGCACACGACTATAGTAAACCAAGCGCCTCTGAGAAGGGTAAAGAATATGAGATCCCATATCTTCCTCTACAGATCGAGAAGACGTTGGGTGAAACAATGACACGCATTCCAAAGGGTGCGTTTAAGAAAGCTTCTCACAACCCAAACGCAAGGGCCACCCAGAACTACTCTGTGGTGGAAGATTTATCACAAACCCCTTGTGCAATGTTTGCTTTGGAAGTCCTCCAAAGTTGCCCTTCTCAGAGGAGAGCCTTGTTGACTGCTTTAGGCTCTATGGAGACTTGTAACCCGGGTACCATCATGTTAGATACGACTGACTTAAAACCTCGCCTGCCTTACCATGTTGCATTTCAGATAGTAGTGGCTCATCCCATGAAAAGTTTTACATGGAACATATTTCGCACGGTGGTCGACGAGGGCGCTTCGACTTGCGTTATGTTGTTAGCATGCTGGAAAGACATTGGTCATCCCGCTTTGTCTCCATCACCTAATCTCCTCACTACATTCGATGGTCGTTCTTTCCGACCACATGGCAACATTCCTTCTTTCCCTGTGCAGTTAGGAGGGAAGACCGTGTGTGTCGAAGTAGAGGCAGTCGATGCTCCCCTCGACTATAACCTCTTGTTAGGTCGGAGTTGGACTTATGCTATGCAAGCTGTGGTTGCTACAGTTTTCCGAGTCTTGTTGTTTCCACACGAAGGTCGTATAGTGACCATCGATCAATTGTCCTTCTCTAGACTTGACCCAACTTTGGGGGCATCCACGGTTCCCATGATTGATAATCCTCAACCAGGTGTCATTAACGTAGGAGTTGGTTTGTGCCCATATTTGATGGGTACCTTCGATTACGCACCTCCTCATGACGATGTCAAGTTTATATCGAATCACCATAAGGTTGAGATTTTTCAAGTTTCGTCGTTCCGCACGACTTACTTGGAGGACCCTTGGATTCTTCCTTCCCCATCGGCCACGATGGATGAGACAGGGCACTCGGATATGTCCATGCCCTTGTCCGCCGCTGAATTAGCATACTCTTTAGTCCAGCAAGCTTCAGTTAAAACTGATCCAACTCCTACACAAGAGTTAGATCCACTGCTAGAGCCTATTTGGGCTCATTGTTCTCTCGCCAACATCGATTTGTTAGACTTAGGCTTGCCCTCTAAAGAGGCAGTAATTGAGGCAATGACTAGTCCGGAAAAACCTTGGGACGATCTTCATCACAGATCATATTTCCTCCTAGAGTTACGCCGAATCGAGGCAGGGGAATTCACTATCACCATGACGGGAGATCAGTCGTGTCCTATTAACCTCTTAGCTACATAGGAAATTTATGTTGAGGGAAATATGGCGACTATCGTTGAAATGATACCTATCAATATCTCCGAAACCCCTGGCATCATAGACAATGTTTTCGTCGGAGCATACCGCTCCCTCGAGAGGATGCCAGGCATCGACCCACAATGAGTCTATCATGAGCTAACTTTGTTGTTTTTCAAGTTCGCTTTGAGATCCGAAAGCAACATCCAGCAAGACTGCATTTATGATTTTTGATCTCGTCTGGATTAACTGAGAAAAGTAACCATTATGGAGTCTTCGTTAAGCCCTTTTCAGACTCCTTAAAGATGAAAAGATTGTCGAGTGACCTTGTTTCTTCACACTCATTAAATTGGTCCAGAAGAACGTTCCTTAAACAGGTCTTCTTTTAAGCCCTTTTCAGACCCTTTAAACATGAAAAGATTGCTGAGCGATCTTGTGACCTTTCACGCTCGTTAAACTGAAATTTGAAGTCACATCTGTCCGGTGGTAGTTTACCCCTTTTTCGGTTCGGACGGTCAACTGTACGAACAAAGGAATACTCTATTGAATTCCCATTCTTTAGAAGAGTATCCTCAGGTATAATTTTATTCCTTTTTCGGGCTTGAGGGACTAAATTTACGAAAAAGAAACCCCCCCGGAGTCCATAGTTAATCTCTTTTCAGACTCCCTAAAATTGAAAAGATCGTCGAGTGACCTTATTCTTTCACACTCATTAAAATGGTCTAGAAGAACATTCCTGACGGAGTCCATAGTTAAGCTTTTTTCAGACTCCTTAAAAGTGAAAAAATAGCTAAGTGATCTTGTCCTTTTCACACTCGTTAAAATGGTTTTGAATTGACGTCTAATCGGTTCTAGTTTATCCCTTTTTCAAGCCGACTAGACTATTGTCGAAAAAGGTACCCCACTGGAGTCTCCTTTTATGCTTTTTCAGACTCTCTAAATATGAAAAATCACCGAGCTTACCTTCTATGGGCTCGTTAAACTTACATCGAAGGACGTTACCATCGTGTTTTCTATCAACCGCTTTTGCATACCTTACCCATCAGCCTAGTAACAGTTTGCTTCTGTGTCTTAACACCTTTGACCACTGGAGGATTTTTCCCGAGTATCATTTCCCTAGAACATCAGTCTTGTCCTTGTGCCTTGAGCTAGTATGTTTGCAGTGCTCGTTCCTCCATTGTAATGTAATATTCCTTTATTCTTTTTCACAATCATCAAAAAGAACAAAAAAAAATCAAATATACCCCAAAAAGAGGATGGGAAAAGTATTTTCTTTATTGGCAGCATAATGAGTCGCCCTTGGATGAAGCACATCTGTCCGTTTGATCATCAAACTATGGGATGTAGTATGACCTTAGGAAGCTTTGCTCGCTATATAGAGTTGTGTCCTCCACCATTTAGTTACTCTTCCAAACATATGGAGAGTTTGCGTTGCCTCCTGCTTCGTAGACTTATGATTAACATATATGCTGCCTGAGTCTTATCACTTTTCGTGCTATTATCCAAGGGAAGTTTTGTCATTAAGCCTGAGTCGGATCCTCTGCAATATGTCTCTTGTCCGCATACCCGGCCATCCTGAACGTCCAATCAAGTCTTTGTTCAAAATCACTGAAGCCTTCAGTCCGATCATCAATATTATCAAGTCCATAACTGACGAGTCGTCAAAGACCTCTGGGTAGTGCAGTCGTACACTCATATTACACTCCTACCCAAGTTTAGAAGATTTTGAAGTTGTTTCTCGAGCTCTGAAGTACATCCATCAGGCCAAATCAGCTTCTGGGAGATGGATACTTTATATGTATATCTTTCTGATTTCGAGATGTAGCTGCGATGTGTATTATTCGCGGCTACTCTTTATAGTTATTTGACATGGATCTACAGTGTATTTGATTGGTAGCCATGGTTCTATCTTATCCCGATCATGGGTATGCCCACCTCGGTGAGACATTTGTTATTTTGTAGACGACACCTCCTGATTCCTGAATCTTGGGCTCACTCGTTCAGCATATCAGTACAGATTGGTAAAAGATTGGTAATCTATTTCGGCCATCAGATGCTCTTCTGACCTCACACATTAGGGGGCATCTGTTATAACCCTAAATTGCACCACACATTCTTACCTGGCATCAGGCCAACTCATATCCCTTCTTTTCCAAAAAACTATTGAACAACTCTTCTAAAAACTCCATTTTTAAAAGTAAACACTAGTAGGCCCACTACAGCCCGCGTTTACCTTCAGAATCACAAAAATAGGAAAGTTGCCGACGGGACAAAAAGATATGGGTCAGTTAACTGAAACTCCCGGCCATGCATGGCCGAGGGTTTGTCCAAAACCCTAGCTCCTTCTAGCCTATAAAAGAAGGGGTGGGGGTACCATTTGGAGGGAGGAAAAAGATAGCAAAGAAACTCTGCCCAATTGCCAAATCCATTTGTCCCAAACCTTTAGCCTTTCCTCAAGCCTAAGAAGAATTCAAGCAAAGAAGTTGGAGGACAAAGAAGAGGAGGAGCCCAGGATCAGGATCAAGGAATGGTGGCCGATCTCTGTCATTATTGTAAGTTGATTCATCTTGAGATTAATAAAAGAATACTTTTCCCGTCCCAATGCATGAGTTGTATGTGATTTTTGTGATTTATGCTTAATTTCTAACCCTCAAGTAGAAAAGTAGCATGCATGCGTAGTGTTTTGTCTTGGTTGCAGGAGAACTTTGGAAGGAGCAGCGCAAGCAAGAGGAGAAAGCGCAATGGAGGATCTACACCAAACATCAGTAAAAAGGTTAGTAGGTCCTTTCCATGTTTGTATGTGAAAAAGGGGTTTTAAGTTTTGGGGTGGCAAGTTAAAAGTGATTTCTTTAAGGTCATGATCTGCATGCAAGTCTAACCCTAGCTTGCTAGTCCGTAGGGTATTATTTCCCAACAACAACTACTACGGATTCATCAACCACACACAAACAAAATATACAAACCAATTTCTCCTATGCCATATGCGCATAATATGGGCATTACACTCAACATTTCCCATCTATCCTATACGTCCGCCACACATTAGCCACATAACGCCCCACATATCTACCTAATCTTCCTCTGGCACTCCATACCAATTCTCTCATGAATGTAATTCATTATATTTATTCATCAGTCCTTGGGAAAAGGGGAGCTCCATGTCCTCCCAATAAACTACCGCCCAATCACCCATAGTTTTGATGCAACCAGGATGGCATTATGGGCCCACCGTCCATATCTAAGCCCTTTTCCCCATTTTCATTTTTTGGTACAAGATCCCATAAGCTCTATTTTCCGAACCATTTTAAGCCACTTACATAGTCATTTTCCTCAGGTGATCATTTGCACTTTTCCCCGGTGGAGTATCTTCTCACATCACGGCCAAGTACGCATGCGCATGTTCAAAATGATCAAATAAATTGTTATACAATCTTTATTTTCAGATATTGTTCACGTCGGGTATTTGGTTTTAATGTGTGTAAGTACTTGGCCATCACCAATCAGTACAACCCCTTCAGGCATATGCTCGACACTGCTATGTAATCATTCCCTCTTAATATCAATTGCATCTCCTAGTCACACCCGTTGACACTTGCCTTTAGGATCTCCACATCTGGATCTGCAGTACTACAACCTCTGTTGCATTTCAGTACTTTCACCCAATAGCGCTCTTCCCCACATGATTTTTCCCATTCATAGTCCCCCTTGGCACTTTGACACTCATGCTTCTTTCACCACCCTAGGGATGGGAGTCCCAATAGTCTTACGCATTTTCCGAGAATCAACCACACTCCTTCTCCTCATTTTGCTAGCTTTCCCAATGGAATATCATCATAGTTCTAGCTTGACTGGACCCCCACAGTATCATTAACCTTCCATTTCATCCACAGTTAGTTTGTCCATCTACAAATTTCCCTCCATTCATTTAGCTCATACAAAAACCCACCTATGCCCCCCCCACCCTCCACCTATTTTCCACGCAACTTGCACCCTCACAATCCAAGCCATATTGCACTGGGGCACCCATTTCTGTATATGTACGCTCATCCCCAATTATTCTTTATTTATTTGGTAATTGTACAAAGCCTTTTGTTTCCAACCATTACATAGTTTTTCATCGTCACCTTTGGCGACCTTCCTTTTCCGGCAAAAAGCAACCCATGTCGCCCTTGGTTGGGGAATTCATTACCTTCTCCTCCTATTGGCATATTCCATAAAACATGAGTATCCCACCGTCCATTTACCCTTGATCTCTAAGTTTTTCCACTTTGTCATGCCTATGGCACAATTTAACCCTAATCTAGTCGTCCCCTTGATGCTAGATTTAGTTCCACGGTTGTTGCCACTTATCCTTCACAAATATCCCCAACCAAGGGCAGTCTTGAGTCTCACCTCATCTTGAATTCGTCCATGCATCTCCTCAGTCCTTGACTGTATCATGTGGATTTCATGAAGCCCTTTTCTTCTTGGATTTGTGTCTCCCTTCCTGTCGAAATAAACACAGTTTCTAGAAGGGCGACAGTGTCTTGACTCTCATTACCTTTACAATGAGGTGTCTCGGATGACATAGAGAGAATTGTCGTTGCTCTTTGTTGTCGTTGACCCCCATGACATTAGACTTCACCATTTTATCATGTTGTGGTGGGTCTTACTTTGTGACTATTGCAGTTGTTTTTATTTTCCGAAGACCTCTGAAATTTGATAGTCTATCAATGCTTGTGTATCATCAACACTTCTTATAGGTGTCATCGCCTATTTTCAAAGTTTTTTGACCATCCAAATTGTCCTCTGCTAATATCAACACATCCCTGAGGGTGTTGCAGTCATCTACACCAACACACAGATTTAGTTACTGTATTCCACATTTTTGAGTTACATGACACGAGCATGGGGCATGCCTACCTCGTTTGTACACAGTTTGATTTTTCACACCTTGTGAAAGGTTTGGGTCCTATAGATTTCCCTCTCCCTCCAATGGGTCACTCTTGAAACTCCTCACAATTCTCTTTCTTACAAAGGTACTCTTAGTAGAAGAAACATTGATGTATTTCGGCTATACGTATGCTCCTAACCTCACACATCAGGGGGATTCTATTATCACTGGAATTTCATCTGCAAATGATTATAGGAATCCAACATCTTCAAACACTCATTAATTCACCCATGGCCCAGAAAATGCATTTCCAAAGGGCACAAAACTATACAACTGGTTAAAAAATCAGCATGCACCAAGGATACAAAGACAGCGCATGCACGTGCGACAGTCAAATAACGTCGAAAAGGTGCATATGCACCCGATGCGCGAATGTGGACGCAAAAATCCGTGCACACCTCAAAATGACACATTTATGATTTTGGTCGACCTTCCACTCACTTATGGTTCATCTCCCAAGTCGATTTGACACCCAAATTCGAGCTAAATCAGAGTGGGGGGCTGGTCAAAGACCTAAGGGTGCCTAAAGAGCCCCTTGTTCACACTAAAGACTGGTTGAATAATGCCTCAAAGATTTTCTATAAAAAAAGGCCATGGGTGCACTATATTTTCAAGGAATTCATTTGTATTGTTATGCTACCTATATTTTCTTGGAGAATCCTCTTTTCTCATCAAGAGCATACAATCACCATTTCATTTATCCATTCACATCACCTCTTGAGTGGATGGGCTTTGGATTTCTTCACCAATTCCTTTTAGTTTGTTACTTGGAAGAAGAGCTCAATCATTGGGGACTCAAGAGCCCTCCCTTGGAGGAAAAGGGGACCCATAAGCCTCCCTTTCTCTTCTTTTTTTTTCCCATTAATACAAATTATCCATTGGTGGCATGCATGTTGTTTAATTTTTGTTATATTTCCCTTATGCACTCTTGTTTAGTTTCTTTTATTGTTATTATCATAGTTCTTTGTTTATTTCTTATGCTTGATGTTTCTAACTCTTGCATTCACTGTTGTCTTGTCTAGCTAACCCAAATGGACTTGTAAGCGTCCTTATTTTTCTCATTTAGGTGACGAAAGGGATGCAACAGTTGTCTTTCAATGTTTTTATCCACTCCTACAATACATGCAGGAAATCATAGAAAAATACTTCATGCAAGTCACTGAATACGTACTTGTCAAGATATTTGGGCGGTGTCAAATTAAGATTTATTTTATCTTTCTACGCAAACTCTAGCTCCTTTGTCTTCAACCATATCTCTATCTTTGGCTTCATTGGCTTCCATGGTCTCAACATCCCCTTTTAGATTCTCATTCTTTCAACATCTTGTTATCCGATCTGACATTCCTTGGACGCGTATTCCACAAATCTCACATACTCAATCCCTTTTTTCTTCAACCAATCGACAATAAAACCATTTGTTGGATTTTACTCTTCTATTGGTCCTTGTCTTACTTAGGATTCCTTATGGGTTATTCTTATTCTACTTTACTCTCATATATTGACCCTGGTTTAGATTTGATAAGCTCCCAACAAAATCCCTTTAAAACTATTGGCCCCTCTAGTACACCAGAAGGCAACGCAACACACTGAGTGTACTGTGTAGTCTCACCTGAGATAGCTCGATGGGTGGTTGCAATACTTAGTGTTTGCAACTTGGGAATGAGTGGATATTTGCGGTTGTACTCTGTAATATTTATTCATTCAGTCTAACATCTAATGATAACAATCATTCTATTCATGCATGTGGAATACCATATCTAACTAGTTAATTCATTCATCTAACATTCAACAATTAATCAACCATAAAGAAGCATACATTCATTCACATAACACGGGTGTTACCATGGTTCACCCCCTCTTGGGATACATCCACAAAGATCTGGCTCTCAATATTTTATTATGGTTCATTAATATATCATGTCACGCGTGTTTACAATGTTAGGTCACATTCTCTTCCACAAGTTCCTCAATCCCTATGAGGTTGACTAGATCACACTAGGATCCTGATATTGTGATCTAACCCTCAGGATCGAGTCTCTCACTACTTCCCTAGCTCGCCAGCTTAATGACTCGTATAGTTCTTACAATTCTCTCTCCCTTTCTGTGTGTTTGTGTCTCTCCCCCCGCCTTCTTCCTCGTATTACTTATTTCTATCCTTGGCTCACCACCCATTACAATACATTACAAAAACCCTAACCCTAGAATTGTTAGGTCTTCCTTACATGTGCACCTCGCCTAGTTCTCTTACACATGCTGCTTTTCCTTCCAGTTGTCCTTTCCTCCTTGCATGATTCTCCTCCAAAAATAGCCTTTCTTCTTGACTCGGCCTGCATCCAACAGGTACATTACACTTTTCATTGGGAGATGTTTTCTTATAGGGATGGCGATGAGGAAACACTTGATATACTTCCTTGAAGTGGCACTCCAAGTGATATTGATCTAGTTGTTGGCTCATTTTATTTTGAGCCAAGACTAAATTTTCCTTAAGTGTATGGATAATGTTAGATCTAACATTAAGAAGGATATCCACTTATTAAAATTTTCTTGTGCTTGGTAAATATGAGGCCATAGATTGGTTTATTTTATGCATAGACAACCTCATAGGGTGACATTTTTGTGGCATCATAATAGGTGGTATTGTACCACCAATATGAAAGGGGTAGTCACTAGACCTATTGGCCTTGTTCGTCCAATGGAAAACATCTCAAATATATTTCTAGATGCTTATGGACCACCTCTATCTGACCATCTATTTGGGAGTGATAAGTCATTCTTATCCTCAATTGGGTGCCCCATAATTTAAATAACTCTTACCAAATATTGTTAGTCAAGGTAGGATTTCAATCCATCACAATTGAATTAGGCTCCCCATCTAATTTTAAATAGACTTGGATAATTGTGGTCAACATAAATAGGTGTTGTAAGGCACACAAGTGGGCATATTTTGAAATGTGGTCAACAACCACCATGATAATATATTTATTGCTTTCTCTAGGAAGACCAATGATAAAATCCATGGAAATATTGCAATGGATATTGTAAATGTGGATGAACCTACATAGAGAAGATGTAGCTAGCAAAGGACATACACAATTTATAGAAAAATGAGAAAAGAAGGAAACGAGAGAGAGAGAGAGAGAGAATCAAAGAATTGTATTAACTGAATGAATGAATGATAAATTACACATGATATACTTTTTATAACTCAACTAATGTGAACTAGAAGAGAAGAAAATGCACCATAGTGGTGGTCTATAGTGATTTGGACACACACTGACAGTTATAGTAGTTAACTACCACCTAGTCTGAGTTAACTAGCCTCTCAGTCTTTAGTTAACTGAATGAAACAGAGTGAAGTGAGGGTAATGCATTATTCTGGTGATAATCCCAAGGAAAATGTCCATTAGCAGTGATGATACCAATGTTGCATGGTGATGGAAACAATGTGGCATCAAGACTCCACTCAACTGATCCAACTGAAGTGTGAATTGAAGAGAATATTCTTCTAGAATGTAGGAAAATGAATATTCTCCCTAAACTATAGGAGATTGAATAATGAATAATAAACATAGGGAAAACCTTTTGAAAAATAAATCCTAGGTGTGTGTGAAGTATCTCCAACACCGCCCCCTGAACATCACTATGGTGAAAATAAAGAATGGGTCTCGGTAATGAGGCCATGTTAAGTACCCAAATACAAAAGATACACTGAAATAAATGAGGAAAGAGGGAAAACCTCATGGGAAAACCCCCCCTCAAGGCACAATGTATATTAAAAAAATAACTGACAGTTGCTAGGCAATTGTGTCCTTCACTCCAAGACAACTGCACAGAGAATGGAACTTTTTCTTAATGAAGTTCTTGGTGAAGATGTTAGGAAGCGAGTTCATACCTGCCTTATGAACGGATGGAAAGATACAAAGATGTTGATTAGGAACGGAAGGTGAAGACCAACTTAGCCTCCAAATCTTATTCATTATTCAATATTATATCATATCGAAAAAATGAAATCTTTGGAGATATTGATGGAGACTACTGCCTCCTCTTTGGGCTCTACTTCTACCCTTGCAAGCTAAAGATACTACCATCTTTGTCTTCACTGATGGGTAAACTCAATTAATTGGTTCAAGTTAAACAATTGATTCTTAAGCTAGTGGCTCAGATGCATACTTCTTTGGTTGAATCCCCATTGAACGACTTCCCTGCTGCAAAACTATTGGCCACTAAAGGATTGGCACAGTCACCAAACTTGGTAGGATTGATGGCCCCTGTGTAGTAAAGGTTTCATTCACTAACCCATATGGATATGCACCTAGCTCATATCTAGCAGTTGTTATTTTCCTTTCATTCTTTTTTCTTGGGCCAGTATGTCCTGCTAAAGGATATAACTTCAGGTCGATGATCCCCTAGTGTACTAAGTCCCAAATGTAGTTCATGTGTATCTCGATGTTTTTTGTCCACTTCCTCTAAAATATATCTTTGAAGAACTTCAGAGTGCTCTAGTTTTCACACCAAATGACGATCGATCAGTGAAATTGAATGCCCAACTTAGTAAGAAAATGTTGTAGCCACATAGACTGAATGGTTATGTTAACTACCCCTTTGTACTTTTCCTCGGATGAAGATAGAGAAATAGAAGCCTGCTTCTTGCTCAACCAACATATGGGCCTGAAATCAAGACTAAGTGAGTAACCAGATGTGGATTTGCAATCAATGTTGTCTCCATCCCAGTCAGAATTAGTGAACTCGATGAGCTCCAATGAAAAGTTTGTTGCATAGTGAATCCCAAAGGTGATGGTGCCCTGTACGTATTGAAGGATATGCTTTCCATCTTTCCAATGTAGCTCATGTGACTCTTTCATGAACCAAGAGACTTCTTCGAATGCATAGGAGACCTCTGGTATGTTGTGTGTGAGATACAATGAGCTCCCAACTAGTTGTTTGTAAAATGTGTTTTCCCCCAGTGGAGTGTCCATGCCATCCTCAAGTCTGACTCTTGATAGGAAAGGAGTCGAGGCAGACTTGTAGTATATCATGTGGAATCTCTCTAGGAAATCTCATGCATACTTATCCTAAGAAAATTTGATTCCTGATGCATCTTGAATGATATTGAGACCAAGGAAGAAAGGTAGTGGATCCATGTCCATCATCAAGAACCTGTCATCCATAATCCTCTTAATTGCAAAAATCATTGAAGTGGAGCTACCAATATTCAACAAATCATCAAAATATAGAACTAGAAATAGAACTGAATCAGTCGTCCTGAGAATGTAAACATTTGGGTATGACTTACAATGTACAATGTTTTGTGACAATAGGTAGGATTCCATCTTGGCATACTATGCCCTTGGGGCCTTATTGAGGCCATAAAAGGACTTCTTCAGTCAATATACCAAATATGATTCATGCATAAATCCCTGGGGCTGCTCCATATAGATCTCCTTAGAGAGATATTCATGAAGAAATGCATTCTTCATGTCTATTTGACAGACTTCCCATACCTTAGCTATTGAAATGGAAAGTGACAAACATATGGAATCCATCTTTTCTACCGGAGTGAACGTCTTTTCATAGTCAATGCCATGCACCTACTAAAATCCTTTGGAAACTATCCTAGCTTTGTATTTGCTAACATGTCCATCTGTTGCACTCTTGGTCATGTAGACCCATTTGCACCTGAAATGTTTCCTTCCTGGAGTAAGGGGAACCAAATCCCAATTATGGTTATCTAAGAGGGAGTTGTACTCCTCCTGCATGGAGTATTCCCATCAGCCTCTCCATAGGAATGTGGATCTGAAGATTGAACCAAGAAAATATGCCTAGGTGGCATCGGTTCAATGGTGATGAGTGCAATAGGAGGCTCCTCGAAATCAAATTGAGTCCTCCTGGTATCAAGTGGATCCCCAACAACATCTCCTACATCCTAAAGAGTAGCATTGGCCCACTTGGGCCTCGGCTCTAGCTATGCATCTGCATCTACATGCATTAAAAATATGCATCTGATTGTACTGACTCTGTATATGAATCCTATAAATCAGAACTCTCACCCAAAGAATATTCGGCATGTGCATGCTCATCATCTCTTATAGGTGGAAGAAAAAAAGTGTATGCATGCATGTGTTGAGTTACATGAGAAATACTCTCCTCTAATTGGACACTACACTCAATGATGAGCCAGTCCATGGAGGGATCAATGAGTCTGTATCCCTTCACATCGTTGAGGTATCCAACAAAAATACACTCTTTAATCTATGGATCAAGTGCCTTCCACTTCTCAAAGGGAATCCTGGCCCATGCACGAGAACCAAATATATAGAAGTGGGTCACTTCCGGTTTGAGCCCACTCCAAGCCTCGAAGGGGGTCTTATCCTTAAAAAATCTATGGGGAGATCTTTTTTGGATGTAGGTTTCACAATTAAGTGCTTCATCCCATAATCTCCGTGGAAGTGAATTTGCATGCAACATGCAAAATTCCATCTCTTTGGATCTATTTTTCCGCTCAACAACTTCGTTTTGTTGCAGAGTATAAGGAATCGTGTGATACAACTGAATCACATCCTCAAGAAAAATATTTTGTATCGCATGGTTGACATACTCTCCCCCATTATCTATTTACAGAACTTTGATCTTCTTTCCTGACTGTGTCTCAACAAGGGATTTGAAATATTTGAGGTGTTGAAAGACCTCATATTTTTTCCGAAGAAAGAAAGTCCAAGTGTGGAGTGAGAAATCATAAAAACAAATGAGCACGTACCTTACTTTACTGATTGATGGATGTAGAAAAGGGCCCATGAGATCATTGTGGATTAGATCCAAAGGAGAGGCCTTCTGAGTCTTTCCTTTGTCGAATTTATCTTGAGGGTGTTTTCCAAGAACACATCCCTCACAAATTCCTTTGGAGAAGTGGATGGTAGACCTTTAACCATTCTCTGATTTCTAAGTTGTTGCATATATCTGAAATTTAAATGCTTGAACCTCTTGTACCATATCCTACTACTTTCATCATCATGTGTAAGCAATAATTTAGAATCTTCTTTAATAAATTCATAAAATGTGTAGAGTCTGGATTGATGATTTACCTCATTGGTATAAAATTTGGAATTGGTTTGCATGTCATAGATATCCACAACATCAGGTGTGAATAGTAATATCTTCCTGGTGCCATAGTTTTCATTTGATACATAGAGAGAAGATTGACGAAAATTTTTGGAACATGTAGCACATTCTCAAAGATTTCATTTGTGAGTTCAAATATTCCTTTGCCAGTGACCTCGACTGGAGAGTCATCCCCCATCATAATAGGAGGACCTTTGCATGCATCCAATGAAGAGTATACTTCTTTTGTGGATTCCATGTGGTGTGATGCACCTGAATATACAATCCAAGCATTGGGAGAGAAGTTAATGGAAATCAAAGCATGGCTAGAATTACCTTTCTTGGGGTTTTGATCTTCTAGATTTTTCTTCTTGGAACCCTCGGGGATGCGATCTCCAAGGTTTTTTTATTGAAGTATTTGTGCCATTTGATCTATCTTCTTCTGCATACATGTGGATTCTGGATGGAATCTTCATTGGCGCTAAGTGAATTTATCCCCTTTTCTTCCATTTTCACCTTTAGATGTGGAGGAATCGTTGAAGGGTTTTGAGTACCCTTCCTTATTTGGATTTTCATGTTCCTCATTTTTGTATTTGTGTTTAGATTTATGATTTTGGTGACTGATGTCATCTTGTAAAAAAAGTGCATGCACCTTTGAACCTTTGATTTTTCCCATATTAATGAACTTGGTCTTCTCTTGCATCAGATACTCAATAAAGGCCTCAAGAGAGGGAATTTTATAGGTAGCTCCAGAGGCGAGCCTAACTGAATGAAATGTTGATAAAATCATTGAGTATTTTGGACCAAGTTTGGAAATAATGGTAAGAGCCATCTGTTTCTCCTCCTTAGATTTATCAACCCTGCAATCCTTGAGTTGCGTTAGCAAATCCTTATATTTGGTAAAAACATCTTGGATATTGTCAAAGATTTTTGGATCCAAAGTGAGAAACTTGACCTCAATTTTATGTCCCCTCATCTCGTCCTATTTTCCAGAATTTCCTTCCATGGTGGTCCAGAATTCATTGGGGGTTTTACAGGAGGATATGTGAAAGAGGATCTCAAGAGAAATGAGATTGCAAATAGTTCCATATGCTTCATCCATCTGATTTAGATACTTCAATTTTTCTATGGCTAATGTAGTTTTTGTCTTTGTGTCCATGGTTAACCTGTATAATCCTCTACCTCGAAGATGGATTACCATCATATCCTTCCATGCAAATAAATTGTACAGTGTAAGAATCAATTATTTTGGAAATTCCATTTTCTAGTTGTTTTCAATATTCGGTACTTGCAAAAAGAGTCTGGTGTGTCTTTTTCCTAGAAATCTATTGGCTCTTATGCCATGTAAATGTGTATGAACCTGCAAAGATAATATCTAGCTAGCAAAGGACCTACACATTTTTCTCTGATGCCATGTAAATGTGTATGAACCTGCAAAGATAATATCTAGCTAGCAAAGGACCTACACATTTTGCAAAAAATGAGAAAAGACAAAAACGATAAAGAGAGAGAATAAAATAATTGTATTATCTGAATGAATGAATGATAAATTACACATGATATACTATGTATAACTCAACTAATGTGCACTAGAAGAGAATCCAATGAACCATAGTGGTGGTATAGAGTGATCTAGACATACACCAACAATTACTGGAGTTAACCGCCACCTAGTCAGAGTTAACTAGCATATCAGTCTTCAGTTAACTGACTAAAATAGAGTGAAGTGAGGGTAATTCGCTAGTCTGGTGATAATCCTAAGAACAATGCGCATTAGCAATGATGATCCCAATGTTACATGGTGATGGAACCAATGTGGCATCAAGAATCCACTCAACTGATCCAACTGAAGTGTGAACTGAAGAGAATATTCTCCTAGAATGTAGGAAAAATAATATTCTCCCTAAACAATAGGAGACTGAATAATGGCTAATAAACATACGAAAAACCTTAGGAAAAAGAAACCCTATGTGTGTGTTGGTGAAAGTTAAGTATTTTTTCTAGCGAGAACTCTTATGGATTCTTTGAGGATATGGGTCAATTCAAAATTGGACAAACTATCTCTTCTTAATGGTGGATGAAAGTTTAAAAAAAAAATGATTATGAAAATTCTAATAAAAATAATATTGATTTTGAAAGATTCTGAAAATTCTAATAAAAAAAATATTGATTCTGAAAATTCTAATAGTTTTTTGCAACAATTTGGTTGGATTGGAAAAAACTCTTACAAATATCTTCACATTATGCATGAAATTTGAATCATAGTAAAACTTTGATAATATTTGAAATTTCATCAAAATTTTAATAGGTTTGGAAGTTTGGTTGAGATTTGGAAGATTTTAGTCTATTATTGAATAAAACCATTAAATATATAATTACAACACTAATAACTCTAATTATACTTAATTTGTGTCCAAAATATATATGATATTTATATTGGTGGACAAATAATCATGTTTTAATATACATTTTTGCAATAAAAACAATTTACACAATACCATACAAACTCATATTTTTATAATGAGTATGACCTAAAACTTCTTCTACTTTTCTAATGGCCCAAGACTTAAATGCATCTATCACCAGCGGATTATTCAGGTGGCCTGATTTTCCTTGAATAACGATCATGAGTCCACCAACATTTGTTGATAGCTTCCATTGATAGTTGTCCCCATTGTTAATTGACATATTGAATTATGATATATAAAAAACACATATCTTCATTATGCATCCATCTATCATACATAATACCATACAAAAAAATATATTCATAATACATACCATCTATCACTGCAACAATTACTCTTCATTATGCATCCATCTATCATACATAATACCATACAAAGTAATATCTTCATAATACATGCAACAATACTAAACATCTAATACCAACTGTATCCCTCAACAAATCTGATATATGAAACAATATTGAACATCTAATACCATCTCAAGAGCTAAACCCTAGCTCACAAAACATACCTTAAACAAGATGTGTCATATATCTCATAAATAGACCCCAACCATGTTGCTGCCGTGATTTTTCTACCGCACTTTTTCTGCCGCGATTTTTTTGCTACACTTTTTCCGCCGCACTTTTTCTGCCACACTTTTTCTGCCACGATTTTTCTATCGCACTTTTTTTTTCCGTAGTTTTCCTACCACACTTTTCTCTATCAATAATACATTCCCAAATAACCTTTCACAAAATAGATATTCAATGATATTCAATAGGTTCAAGTATGTTTAAATGAGAGAGCCTTGCCTCTTATTTATACTTTCATGTTGCATCTTGAAGGGGTTATCTTTTAACCATCTTAACCCACTTTCCTTATTTTAGGGTTAACCCACTTATAACCATTTGTCTACTTAACTTAACGAATTTCCATAATTAGTAAGTTTTCCATTAACTTTATTATTTAAATAATTTATTTTGCATCCTCTTTGACTTATAGTACACTCATCACTTCACTTTATTATTTAAATAATTTCTTCTTTGCAAACACTTTGACTAGTTTGACCTTTTGGGGCTTCTAGATGACTCATGAAGGTTCTCCAACTTCACATGGCCATAACTCTCTAACCGTGAGGATTTATGTGATGTTCCACATACCAATGAAAATGGCATGACATGTACTATCCATCTAGAATAGTCTTACCTGCAAATATATAAAAACACATACCATTATCCCTCAAACAAACTAGGGTCCATTACCCAAAGTTGTGTGCTACCAGAATTCACTACCAGACTCTTTTCAAGGGTTGACATCAATGAAAAACAATCCAATTAATCAACAATATCCCCCTTTGGCATTGATGGAAACAGTCTGATGCAATACTGCAGTCATTTCATGCAATACTGAATTCATTTCATGAAATTTTGAAGTCATATCACTCATGATACCCCTATGGCCATCGCTCCCCTTGGAACCATGTCTATGTGTTGTGCATCTGATAAATATCCCCTCCTTTTTCATCAATGGAAAAGGTATCTTTCCATCTGGGGTTTATCCCCCTAACTGAACTATCCTTGGGGATACTCTCCTTGACTGAACTCTTCCTGAAACTGATCTCCTGACATGAACTATCCTGTTTATGGTGCTTCATCATGTAAAATGAAGACATATAAGATAATCATTCAAAAGAATTCATTTTGGATTATAAATTACTCCGAGTCTCTGTAAAATATACTCAAAGGCTTCCCATGGAAGTAGTTTTGTAAAGATGTCTACCACTTGTTATTTTGTGCCCACATATTCAACTCTGATGTTCTTCTCTGCAACATGTTCCTGTAGAAATTGATACTTGATTGGAATGTGCTTCGTCTTGGAGTGCATCACCGGATTCTTTGAGATATTGATGGCGCTTGTATTATCACAATAGATTGGAATGGGCTCATTATACTCAACCTGTATATCTATCAGAGTTTGTTTCATTCATAGAACATGTGTACAACATGCTACTATTGCAACATACTCTACCTCGGCTATAGATAAGGATATTGATGATTGTTTCTTGCTTATCCATGATAATAAACACTCACCCAAGTAGAACTTTGAGCCACTTTTGCTTTGTCGGTCATCAATGCAACCTGCCCAATCTGCATCTGTGTAGGAAATAAGTGATAGATCCTTTCCTTTTGGATACCATAACCCCAAATCTTTTGTTCCTTTGAGATATCTGAAAATCCTCTTCACTACTACGACATGTGATTCCTTTGGTGTTTCTTGAAATCATGCCACTTGTCCAACTACCTACATTACATTTGGTCTGGATGTTGTCACATATAATAAGTTGTCAATCATTGTCATGTATTCCCTTTGGTATGTAGACTTTGAATCATCATCTTTTCTCAACTTCCAACTGGTTTTCATAGGAGTGGTAATTGGTTTGCAATCTTCCATTCCGAACCTCTTTAGCATTTCTCTAATATACTTAGTTTGAGAAATAAAAATTCCTTGGTTTCTTTGATGTATCTGAAGACCCAGAAAGAAGGATAGTTCTCTGAGTAATGAAATTTCAAATTCATTATGCACATCCTTTGCAAATTTCTAGCTTAACCTGTCATCATTACTTCCAAAAATAAAATCATCAACATAAACTTCAATTAATAAAATATTATCTTGAGTTACCTTGATGTAGAGGTTGTTGTCTACACTTCCTTTTCTGAACCCTACATGTTGTAGATATTTATCCAGTCTAGAGTACCATGTTCTAGGAGCATGTTTTAGACCATACAAGGCCTTCTTCAATTTACACACATAATCTGCATCATATTACAACTTAAATCCTTCTGGTTGTTCAATGTAGACTTCTTCTTCAATTTCCCCATTCAGAAAAGTTGATTTTATGTCCATCTAATATAATTTAATATTCTTGGAGCAAGCATAAGATAAAAGAAATCGGATTGCTTCCATTCTGGCAATTGGGGAAAATGTCTCTTCAAAGTCAATTCCTTCAACCTGTGCATATCCTTTACATACCAATCTAGCTTTGTTCCTTGTAGCCTGTCAGTCTTCACTCAATTTATTTATGAATACCTACTTTGTGTCAATCACATTCTTATTCTTTGGTCTTGGAACCAATTCCCAAGTGTAATTCTTCTCTATTTGATCCAATTCTTCATCCATGGACTTATTCCAAAATTCATCCTTTCCGGCCTCTTCAAAATTGTTTGGTTCAATCGTAGATGAGAGTGCTAGGTGTGTTTGTTCTGGTGAACAGATTCTTCTTCTAGTCTCAATTCCTGCATCTTTGTTTCTGATAATCTGATCTGAAGGATGATTCTTTTGTACTTTCTTGCTAGGTGTCTTTGGAGGCACTTGTTCAACTTGCACTTCTACTTTTGCCTGATCCTCTTCATCTTCCCTTTCTACTTCTTCTTCATCTTATACTTCTTCTTCGTAAATATGTTCCATTCATTCTGTAATATCCCTAGGCCGAACCCAACCGTAAATGTAAATGCAAATTTATTTAAGCTAGTGATCTATTTGATATCATTTTTCTATGCACCTTTCATGGCATAGTGCGCACATGTATTGTGTAGTAAAATGATGAAGTGTGCACATTCCAAGATACCGCGTGATGCATCTTAAGTGCGCGCGATATTGAGGCCAGTGAGCCTTTGTGTATATGCTATGTTTTATTGGTTGGTGATCCAGTTTTGGGATTATTAGGATGGAGAGCCTAGATGTTAAAGGCTAGTGCACCTATTTTTGTATACATCTCATAACTAATATAAAATACATCATTTCACACAGACCGACCACGATAACAGAGTATGGGGGACTAAACTCCACTAGTTATGGAAAGGGTGGGGGCTAAAAGTTAAGGAAACGGGGCCAAAAAGGAATATTATATTAATATTTATTAAAATATAAAGTATGGATAATTATTTTATCCTAAGTTCTAAAGATGGGGACAAGTGGGCCAAAGTAGCTCCCAACATGACAAGTGTCAAGTTGGGGACATGCATACATATTGTTTGGACTTCGTTCATTTTCGGGCATTCTACCCATCATGCCTTCCATCATGGGAGTCATCCATTCAGCCATACCATGACCTTTCACTCACGTAGTCATATATCCTTCGTATTTTCATGTCATTATATCTGAACTTGTATCCATAGCCATACATGTTTGTGTTGTTGGTTAGCTTGTGAGATGGATTGAAGAAGCAGGTTGTCAGGCCCGTGGGATACTGAAGAAGCGGGTTGTCAAGCCCTTGGGATATTGAAGAGGCAGGTTGTCAGGCCCATGAGAAATTTCTCTCTAGGTGAGAGAATTGTTTGGAATTGATTTCTTGAAGGTGCTAAACTATAGCTATAGGGCTCTGAGACTTCCTGTCCGGCCTGTTGTTGAAGCTTGGAAAGGAAGTGGGGCAACCGAAGGACTATTGAGTAGAGAAGGGGAACACTTCCTGGGGTGGGATAGGCATGTGGGGAATGAGGGACTGTAGGCTATTAGTTTGAGTTGGCACCTTTGACAGATTATTTCCTGCAATCTATGATCCATTAGCCTGGTTAAGAACCCCTTTACCCGGGTGGAGATTAGTCTTGGCTCGGGGGTGACCCACTGCTAAGAGTGATGAGCAGTGTGGTCTAAGGATGGGAAGTTTGTGGAATTTCTTCACGCAGTTGGTGACATTCTTACCAAGATAAGTGTCAATTTTGTGATAAATTTGCATGATCCATTATTATTTACGTGTTTGTTTTTATGGGTTTATCCTATGTGTGCTTATAATTGTCTTCATAATTATGGGTATTGCCTGTATATGCTACATGTATATGTTTATTTTTATTTCAGTATGAATCTGTGCATTTAAAAAATGTATTTATTAGTTTATGTTTGATATATAAAGCTTCGGCAAGAGTTCTGTGTGTACATATTTTAATTACATGCAATTCAAATTTTTTTATGTGGCATAGCTTAGTTGGATGTTGGGTGTGTTACAACACGGTATTAGAGAATGAAAGCATTCTCTTGTGTATCGTGGCCTGACATGGGTGGCCAAGGACGTTACAACATGGTATCAGAGCTTCAGTTTTCAACACTAAGCCCCTGGATGGGCCGAACAAGTTGAGTTGAAGAGAAATTTCATAAAGGATGGATTTCGAAGTGGTCAAATTTCAAGTCACAGAGTGTCCATGGTAAATTTTAGAAGCAACGACGTGGAATTGGAAAAAGCCCCAATTCCCGTTGTTAAATTCATGGGAAAATTGAAAAATTCGGCCAAGTGGTGAGATATTCTTGAGTTAATATATGTTATAGCAAATTCAGACCTGGACTTGGTCGAATTTGAAGTTACAGTGAATCCATGATAGATGGAGCAAGATTAGTAAATAAAATTCCCAATACGTGAATTGATTTTGGGTAAATTCGTTCCAAAAATGTCAGCCCACAACGATTTGTTGTTGCATAGGTTGAACTGGTGTTAATGGGGTGAAATTGAACGAATTTCATAGTTGCAGAATGTCCATGGTAAAGTGGGGAAAAGTTTAGGAAAAAGCCCCAATTTCTGCAGTGGAATTCACAAGGAATTGTTGCTCATAAAAATGAATGTGCACAGGTGGCCGCACTAAAAAGGCATGTTGTGTAGTAAAAAGCTTGTTATATGTAAAAATTGGTGCCACACGGAAAAATGTTAATGTGTTGTGCATGCACTAAATATCGGCGCTGCACGGAAAAAAAATGTTAGTGTGTGGGTGCGCACACTAAATTTTTGCACCGCGTGGAAAAATGTTAGTGTGTGGGTGTGCGCACTAAATATTGGCGTCGCGCGGAAAATGGTTGGTGTGCGTGTGCTCATGCCAAATTTAGCATTGCGTGGTGAGAATACACATAATAAGGTGTGTGCAGTGTGCACACACATAATAATGGCACACGTGGTGTGCACATTATTGGTAGATCACAGTGGAGTTTGGTTGTTGTGCACGCAATGTGGGTATATGTTGTCGCACAATAATTTAGTTAATAGTGCACGTAGAGTATTGGTGCGTGGTGGGGACGTACTAAAATTTGGCATGGTGCAGCACATAGAGTGAAATGTGCGCAGAATATCAGTGCACAATAACAAAATTTCTCGCAACAGGTAATAGTACAAGAACCAAAATTTTGCTCGGTGGAGTTTGGCGCGCGACACAAAAGTAGTGCGCACAAGTTATTGGGTGACAGAGAAGTGATGCACAGTAGTTATAGGTGCGTGGAGCACGATTTATCTTGTGGTTTTGTTGCACATGATAAACATATGCGTACATTTTGACATTTTTTCCTGTGAATTCATTTGGATGGTGAACAACAGCAGAAAACCAATGATTTTCTACGACGTTTTATATCATTTGAACGTCATCTTTTTGCAGCGTGTTTTTTAGGGCCTTAAGATAATTTTTAGAAATGAAAAAACCATGAGAACATAGTGTACAATGGTACTCTATGTCTTTGTATCTCAAATAAAAGATCTCAGAGATATCTTTCTAATGGTGTAAACCATTTGTCAAATGGAGCTTTTATGAGAAAGTTATAGCACAAACAATGAAGGGTAAATTTTAAGACCCAACTAACTTTAAAGAGCCATAACTTTCTTCTCTAGAATTAGATTGAGGCATAAGAGCAGTCAATGGAAAGATATTAAACCATAGAATACATTCCAAGAGCTGAATTAAATTTCTAGGAAAGTTAAAGAGGTTTAATATGGAAAAGAAGGTACCTATAGCATTCCAAACCAAAAACACAAATTGGCCTAGAGATTCAGCATGTTGTAACTAGCAGCTCGGAACCCAAAAATAGGTGAAAATTGGACAGAGTGTCCATAATATGTATATGAGGAGACCCAATTGATATCCTATGAAAAACCCAATGGAGTAGGTGCAAAAATGCATAATTACAGTTCATAATTGCGCTAGTTGAACTGTAAACAAAACAATTAATGGGCAATTTTCAAATTACCATAACTTTATGCTCCAGACTTGGAATTGAGTATGGTAGAAAGAATTGGAAAGGTATTGGACAGTAGAATATAAATATTCACCCATAAAATTGATATGGGAATTCAATTTTTCATGAAATCCGAAGAAAGGATTCTGATATATTATTGAACCAGAATGGTTCATATTTTCATGAAATGGTTGAGTCAGTTAACCTGACAAAGTTTTGTTGGTTGTACATTTTGAAAATTTAACAACAAATAGATCAGATCAATAATAGAAAAAAGTCCAAAGGAATGGAAGAGGCACAGGGGAATTGCATCCAAAAATATGAAATCAGAGGGATGGATGTCCATTTGGGCATTGAAGGAACAAACTCCAATGGACATGGAGAAGGAAGAGATGAAAACATGAATATGGTAGAGACCATTAAAAAATTATAGAAGGATGTCCAAATACATAAATATGATAATGAAAGGATTATGAGAGCCAAGGAGCAACAAGATGACTTCAACATGAAGTTAATACAGAGCTTGAACATAATAGAAAAGAAATTGGATAAGGAGAGTGGCTCAAGAAAATCTGGAAGACACAGGCCTCCTGATGAGAAAAGAAAAGCCATAGGTGTTAGCAAACATCACCATTACTCCCCTAGGCATTCCCATAAGAGTACACACAACATATCAAGTCCATCCCCTATCAAGAAACATAAGAGGTATGGGGTGGATGAGCTACGAGGAGAAATGAACAAAACAAAACCTCCTACATTTGATGGTGAGCACAAGAAGGATGAATATGCAGAGACATGGTTGTTGGGCATGAGAAAGTATTTTCAATTGCATAATTATTGTTCTCATGCAGAGGGTGGAATTTCCATCTATCAACTCAAGGTAAAGGCATCCATGTGGTGGGATCAGTTTGCGCAGGTGCAACACATTAAAGAGAAACGTGTTACTTAGAGGGAATTCAAGAAGTATTTTGAGAAGAAGTACTTGACTAAGAGATACTATGACAAGAAAATGAGAGATTTATTTGAACTGAAGCTTGGAAGTATGACCATAGATGAATATTAAAGAAGGTTTTTAGAACAGTTGAAGTATGTCTCTTTCATCAAGGATGAGACAATTAAGATTCAGAGGTATTTGACTGGATTTCCAGCATTCATCAGTGACAAAATATAGTATGATGATCCCAAGACATTGGAGGATACCATAAGGTGAGATAAATGCCTATATGATCAACAAAAATCAAGGCCAACCTTCCAAAAATATTGGGAAGACAAAAACAAATTCAAGATGGATCAGAGGAAGAAGGGAACTAAGCCACCATTCTACAGAAATAATACTCAGGGACAACCAACTTCTAAAGAACCCAGGATGATTGAGAAAAGGGGGTCAAAGGCCAAGGAAACCACCTATTCAATGTTGGGGTTGCAAAGGAGATCATATGTTCAGAGATTGTCCTCATAGAGGTGAAAAAGTGAGGACTTTTCACAAGGTACATCAAGCTGAAATAGTGGAGGACATGGGCAGAAATGTACCAAGGATCTATGCAGCCCTAGACAACAAGCAAGAAGAGTATCAGTGACATATGATTGAAGTGGAAGGTATGATCAACAACCAACCCATTTTCATTTTAATTGATTCAGGAGCTAGTCATAGTTATATAGATCCTAAGATGGTGAAAAGTTTGAATTTTATAAGAAGCAAGCATGGAAAATCTTGGTTGGTGCAATTGGCTACCGGAGCCAAAAGAAAAGTTAATGAGATAGTTAAGTCATGTATTATGGACATGAATGGATTGAACACCAGGGAAGATTTGAACATATTACCTTTAGGTTCCTATGACTGTCTAATTAGGATGGATTGGTTGGATCAACATCATGTTATCCTATACTGTCATAACAAGACATTCACTTGCTTGGATGAGGAAGGGAATCTAAGGAAAGTGCATGGAATTCCCAGGGAAATGACCATAAGAGAAATTTCATCATTGCAACTGAAGAAATGTTAAATAAAAGGGTGTCAAATATTTGCATGTCATATGAAAGAGACACCTAAAGATAAGGTGCCAAATTTGGAAGATCATGCAGTCCTGGAATATTTTGAAGATGTGTTCAAGGAGGTATTAGGACTACCCCCAAAAAGAGATATTGATTTCTCTATAAATTTAATGCTTGGAGTAGCTCCAGTGTCAAGCACTCATTACAGAATGAGTACACCAGAGTTGAAGGAGTTGCAAATGCAGCTTGAAGAACTTCTGAAGAAGGGGTATATATGCCCAAGTGTGTCACCTTAGGGTTCCCCGGTCTTGTTCGTGAAGAAGAAAGATGGGACATTAACATTGTGCATTTATTTCAGATAGTTGAATAGAGTGACTGTAAAGAACAAGTATCCTCTTCCAAGGATTGATGATCTCTTTGATCAATTGAAGAATGCAAAGATATTTTCAAAGATAGATCTCAAGTCAGGATACCATCAGGTAAGGATTAAAGAGGAAGATATCAACAAGACCTCCTTCAGGACAAGGTATGGTCATTATGAGTTCACAGTGGTGCCATTTGGGTTGTCAAATGCACCAGTTGTTTTCATGTGCTTAATGAATGGTGTTTTCCGGGAATATTTAGACAAGTTTTTCATTGTACTTTTGGATGACATCCTTGTATATTCAAAGTCACAAGAAGAGAATGAACATCATTTGAGGATGGTGTTGCAAGTATTAATGGTGCATCAGTTCTATGCCAAATTGAGCAAGTGCTCATTTTATCAGAAGAAAATTTATTTTTTGCGACATATCATTTCAAAGGATGCAGTGGATCCTAAAAAGATAGAAGCCATTAGAGAATGGTCAGCGCCAAAGAATGTAATAGAGTTTAGATCATTCATGGGATTTGCAGGCTACTATAGGAGATTTATTGAAGGATTCTCAAAGATTACACACCAAATCACTTCCTTGCAAAAGAAGGGTGTGAAGTTTGAGTGGACATTGGATTGTGAAAAGAGTTCGCAACACTTGAAACAATTATTAACAAGTGCTCCAATGCTAAGGATTGCAGACCCAAATGAAGAATTCATTGTATGCACAAATGCATGCAAAGAAGGACTTGGTGGAGTCCTAAGTCAAAATGGGTTTGTTATATGTGTTAGGATATTTATACACTTAGGAGTTAGTAAGATCTACTTGGTCTATTGTGTCGTTAGGTAAAAGTGTATTTTCTAGTGTGTTTCTTTATTATTCATTAGTATGCAATTGTAGTTAGTAAATCTGACGGTCATGATATGTTCCTGACATAGAGTGATATGATGGTTCATACTCTCCTTGATCTTAACGACCATTGATATGTGGCTTAACACCCGATTGGTCCATGATCTCTATTTAAAGAACATGGAGGGTCATTTGTTGATGATCAATTGTGAGAAACTCTCTTGTAAAAATCATTCTGTAATCTTTTTCTTTGCATTAATAAACTGCTCCAAGTGGCCACGTTGGATGGGGTTGTGGATGTTTCCCTGTAGGGATTTTACCACATGAAAACATCAGTGTGTTAATCTTTGATCTGGTTATGTGAGTGGTTACTGAAGGTTTTCATCCTCTGTTGGAATACATGTGTTGTCGAACATGGTATCAAAGCCTGTTTGAATACTCGCTCCTGTTGTAGATCGAGATCGTGAAGCCGAGTTGCCTCATCTCCATTTTTTTTTATTTTCGTACATTTTTTAGCTGAGAGGATTGCTCCATTGCGTTCGGGGTGCTCGTTTCAATCAGGAACACTTTTCGTTTCACTCAAAAAGGTTTCCTTTTTCCCAAGATATGACCATTACAGTCAGATTCATAGGTATAAAACTTGAATACGCATTTTTTTAAATTTTTGCAGAGTAGTATTTTGGTTTTATTTTGGTTTTGTTTTATTTATTTCTGGGTTTCTACTCTTTTATATCTGTCTATGTTCTTTTCCCCGCACCCTGTGCAATCTTGGAAAATCAGAAACAGATAGGAAAAGGTGCATCTTTCGGGTAAGCTAACTGAGATCTAACTCTTCTTGTCATCGAGAAGCGAAATTTTTTTCTTGTGTGAAAAGAGTTTTTTTTTAGCAAGCTCTCCAAGGTCGCCTTCCACAACAACAAAAACACCCCCAATCCTCCTTCTGAACATTACAATATATTTTTCTAGATCATTTGGTTAAAATTTGCCTTATTAAGTAAGAGGTCTTGAGTTCAAGTCTCTCTTTTGTTACCTTTTTTTGAAAAAGTTCATGCTAAAATTGTAAAGTGTATTTCACTTCAAGTATAAAAGTGAATCACTATAAGTAGCTTTAATATTTTATTTTAGAGTTATTTTTTTTGCATGCATCTTTTCTGTTATAAAGTAAATTCATTTTAAAAGTGATCCCCACTTCTCTTTATAAAAGTTGGTCACTTCATAAAGCAACTTACACAATCACGTGGTCATTTGGTTATCGATTGTGCCTTTTTTAAAAAGGGCATAACTCTAACATCATAAGTCTGTTTTTAGTGCCTTTTTTTTTAAACCTCATAAATTTTCGAGCTCTTTCCATCCATATCACCAGTTTTAGTTTTTAAATCCACATTATCTGCATATTTAATATGGCTTCTACAAGTACTGTCTTACTTACCAGTAACAACTACTTCCAATGGAAATGTCATATGGAATATTTATTAAGAAGTAAAGGCTTGTACTAGATTACCTTGGGAAAGGAAAAAGCACCCACTAATGCTGATAAGAAAGCCAAGTGAGATAATAGGAATGACGAAGCACATGGACTAATCGAATTTTCCATCTCTCCTGATTTAAGGTGTCACCTTCAAGATATTGATGACCCCAAGGAAGCTTGGAACATGATTGAATCTGTGCTTGGTAAAATCAATATTATTCAAGCACAACAGTTAGAAAATAAAATACTAACCTTGATTCCAAATGATTTTTCTTTCCTTGGAGACTATCTATCTAGGTTTAAAAGACTCGGAATTTTATGTGAAGAATGTAAGATAAAGATGGAGGAAGAGCGTTTCATCTATCTTATTCTTTCTAAGCTAGGTAGTGCATATTCTGTGTTTGTATCTACCTTTTATGCCATGAGAGAGGCTCTAGGGGAAGAAGCTTATGAAAAACCCACTCTTGAGTCCTTTTGTGCTTCTCTGATTTGAGAGGAAGATAAGCTTGTACAATTTGGAGTGATCAACACTGCAGGTCCTTCCAACAAAGCCTTAGCTTCCCAGCAGAAAGATAAACCTAAGTATCCCAAGAAGAAACATCCTCGCTACAACAAAAAACAACATAAGGGTCCCAAACCTGCTCAGACAGCTTCAGCTCCTACTGGTGACAAAGGAGAAAAATATAAAACTAAGAATACTAACAAACATTGCAACTTTTGTGATAAAGATGGTCATGATGAGTCCAAATGTTTCAAGAAGATGGCAGTTTTAGAAGCAGCGATGAACAAGCACAACATTAGTATTGATTCTACTTCTTCTTCTCACATACATGCACTTTTTGCTTCTAGTTTCTCTTTCAATTCAAATTCTACTACTACTTCTTCTTCTGATGAGTGGATTATTGATTTAGGAGCATCTAATCATATGGCTAAGGATAAAGCCATATTTTCTGCTCTAAATGAATGTAACACCAAAAAAATGTTTGTTGGTGATGATAGATCTCTTAGTGTTGTAGGATCTGGAACAGTTCAAGTAGATAATGGTTATTTCAATGATGTATTATGTGTTCCAAGTCTTTCTTGTAACCTTCTATCAATATATCAAATCACTCATTCAGGTGAAGATAAAACCGTCGAGTTTTCACCTCACCAAGTTGTAATCAAGGATCTAAAAGATCCTAAGGATGTTCTTGCAACTAGAATTGTTGATGATATTACCAGGTTGTACAAGTTTGACAACTTTGGGTCATCAGCTTTTTCATCAGTTTTTGTTGCTCATAGCGATGACTTGAGCAAACTTTGGCATGAGCGGTTTGGTCATCTAAACTATCGCTCATTGCAAAAACTATGTAATCAACAGATGGTGACTAGTCTTCCTCTTGTTTCATGTAGAGATGGTGTTTGTGCCGGTTGTGTTCTCAAAAAACATCATCAAGACAGTTTTGACAAGTGTGCCTCTTGGCACGCCTTGGGTCCTTTGCATCTTGTTCACAGTGATTTGCGTGGTCCACTTTCTTCTCCTTCTTTTTCTGGGTGCAAGTATTTCTTAACTTTCATTGATGACTTTTCCATACATACTTGGGTTTACTTCTTAAAACTCAAGAGTGAATTTTTTGACAAGTTTTTGGCCTACAAGTCCCTTGTAGAAAAGAAATCCGGACATCAAATTCAAAGTTTAAGAACAGATAATGGAGGCAAATATGTGAACAATAATTTTACAAGCTACTTAACTACACAGGGAATCCAAATGCAACACACTGTTCCATATACACCACAACAAAATGGTTTTGTTGAGAGAAAGAACTGCACATTAAAAGACATGTCTAATTGTATGATCCAATCTAAGGGATTAAGTCTAAAGTATTGGGAGAAAGCCATTAACTGTGCAAATTACATAGTAAATCGCACTCCCACAAAGGATCTTAAAATTATAACACCGAAAGAAGCTTGGACTAAAATTAAGCCAGATGTAAGTCACTTCCGTGTATTTGGAAGTATAGCATGGGCTCACATTCTTGACGAGAAAATGAAAGCATTGCAGCCTAAAAGTGAGAAGTGTATATTTGTTGGTTGTTCTGAAGATGTCAAAGGTTACAAACTTCTTCAATCACATTGTAGTGAAATTATTATTAGAAGAGATGTTAAATTTGATGAAAATCTCTTGGCCTGCAAGCCTAATTCGGTGATTGTGCCTTCTTCGACCTGCGAGCCATATTCGGCGTTTGTGACTTCTTATGATTTGGTTTCTTCTTCAGATGATGATAGTGAGGATGAAAATCCACCTCCGCCTACTCAACCTCCTCCAGATGAGTCCTTTGAACCTGAACCAGCACCAGATCCACTACTTCCTATATGGGTTTGTTCAACACAAGAAGAAGTTGGTGGTCTTGTCGGTGATCCTTCATATTAGCGTCAAACACGTTCACAGTTCCAGTGAGCCTCTTCTCTTTTGGCTCAAGTTTTAGAAACTCATGATCCAGAGACATTTGCAGAAGCTTCAGGTCATCCAGATTTGGATACAGCAATGAATGAAGAGTATTGTTATTTAATGGCAACCGATAGTTGGGATCTTGTACCTCTTCCAAAAGGAAGAAAACTTGTTGATGCAAATGGGTCTATAGAACTAAGTATGCATCAAATGGAAGTGTTGAAAGACACAAGGCTCGGTTAGTTGCCAAAGGATTTTCCCAAGTTGAAGGAATTGACTATAATGAAACCTTTGCCCCTGTAGCAAAAATGAATTCCATCCACCTTGTTCTTGCCCTTGATGCCTCACATAAATGGGAGGTCCATCAGATGGATGTTAAATCCACCTTCTTGCATGGAGATTTGCAAGAACAAATATACATGGAACAACTTCCTGGCTATGTCCAGAATGACTCTAGCTTTGTTTGTTTCCTCAAGAAATCTCTTTATGGTCTCAAGCAAGCTCCCCGATCTTGATATGCCAAAATGGATAGCTTTCTTATTTCCACTGGATTCTCTAGATGCCATTATGATCCTAATGTCTATACCAAGAAAGTAGGAATCCATCTCATAATCCTTGTCCTTTATGTTGATGACCTTATCCTTACTAGTAGTGACTCAAAACTTTTAAACCATGTGAAAACCAGGCTTAAGAAGAAATTTGAAATGACATACTTAGGATTTTTTCACTATTTCCTTGGCCTCCAAGGTTTTCAAACCAATGCAAGAATTTTTCTTTCCCAATCTAAGTATGCTTGTGACCTTATTCATCGCTTTCATATGGACAATTGTAAACCAACCCCTTCTCCCTTCCAGTCTAGATTCAATCTGTCTGCCACCCTGTACTGTTAGTTAGTTTGTAGCCTCTTATACTTGACTCATACCCGTCTCGCTCTTTCCTTTGTTGTTGGTCTTGTTTCCTGATATATGCAAACACCCCATGAAAGCCATTGGAAATTAGATAAAAGGATACTTTGCTATGTTCATGGTACAGTTCAGTTCGGGATACATTACAGTTCAGGGGGGGCTCCTTTATTGGTTGGTTTCACTGATTCAGATTGGGCCGGTGACCTTGATGATTGGAAGTCTACTGCTGGTTATGTTTTTAGCCTTGGTTCAGGACCTATCACTTGGGCCTGTAAGAAACAACAGGCTATTGCACTTTCTTCAGCAGAAGCAGAGTACCGAGCAGTGGTAAATGCAAGTCAGGAATCCTTGTGGCTTCGACAGATCCTTTCAAAGTTTGGATTCTAGCACCAGCATCTGACCAGCCTTTGGTGTGACAATAAGAGCTCCATCAAGCTCGCTAAAGACCCAGTTCAACATCAGCGTAGAAAACACATTGAGCTACACATGCACTTCATCAGAAAGCTCATTCATGATCAAGTTATTGAAGTGCTCTTTTTCCCTACAGAAGATCAAGTTGCAGACATTTTCACAAAGTCTTTTACAGAAGCG
>ML803619.1:122847-151805 GCA_009831015.1 Picea engelmannii
GTTCATGAAGTTGTCATTAAGGGGGGATAGGCTCTGATGCCTCCTTCCTTCTCCTATTGTGTCACTATTGTAAATTCTTCAATCCTATACCAAGTTGTTCTTAAGGGGGGATGTTAGGATATTTAGACACTTAGGAGTTAGTACGATCTACTTGGTCTATTGTGTCGTTAGGTAAAAGTGTGTTTTCTAGTGTGTTTCTTTAGTATGCATTAGTATGCATTTGTAGTTAGAAAATTCGATGGTCACGATATGTTTTCGACATAGAGTGATCAGACGATTCATACTCTCCTCGATATTAATGGCCATTGATTCATGTTTTAACACCCGATTGGTCCATGATCTCTATTTAAAGAGCATGGAGGGTCATTTATCGATGATCGATTGTGAGAAACTCTCTTGTAAAAAACTCTCTGTAATCTTTTTCTTTGCATTAATAAACTGCTCCAAGTGGCTGCATTGGCTGGGGCCATGGATGTTTCCTCATAGGGGTTTTACCACGTGAAAACATTGGTTTTTTTTATCTTTGATCTAGTTATGTGAGTGGTTACTGAAGTTGTTCTTCCTCTGTTGGAATACCTATGTTGTCTAACAATATGTTATGAATCAAGGAAGTTGAAGGAGCATGAAAGACACTATGCCACTCATGATTTGGAGTTGGTAGCCATAGTGCATGATTTGAGGAAATGGAGACACTACCTCATGGGGAAAAGTTTTGAACTGAAGACAGACCACAATGGTCTGAAATATTTATTTGATCAACCAACTCTAAATGCTAGGCAAAGTAGATGGTTAGAATTTCTCAGTGAATATGACTTTGATATAAAGCATATCAAGGGGGAAGAGAACAAAGTGGCTGATGCACTCAGTAGAAGAGTGCATGAATTGCATGCTACAACCATTAGCATGTACCAATTAGATTTGAAAGATAGAATTTTGGAGGCTGCAAAATTAGATTCGCAATACAAGAAATTAGTGAAAAATTAAAACAAGGTGATTTGCAGTAGAAAATTGAAGAATACAATATAGATAATGATGAAATTTTGAGCTACAGGGGAAGAATTTATGTACCAAATTCCAAGGAATTGAAAAAAATGATATTGAGGGAAATGCATATTGTACCTTATGCTAGGCACCCAGGCTATTAGAAAACTATTATAGCTATCAAGGGCCAATATTATTGGCCAGGCATGAAGAAAGAAGTTGTCAATTTCATTGTCAAATGTTTGGGATGTCAAAAGGTAAAAGTTGAGCATAGACACCCATCTGGTTTGCTACATCCATTACCCATTCTTGAGTGGAAATGGGAAGTTGTAACAATAGATTTTATCACCAAACTGCCCAGAACAAGCAAGAAACATAATTCTATCATGGTAGTGGTGGATAAGCTTACTAAAGCTACCCATTTTATTCCAGTTAATCTCACTCACAAGGCACCCAACATTGTTGATGTTTATATGAGGGAAATTTCTCAATTACATGGCATACACAAGACAATTGTGTCTAACAAATATCCAAAATTTACCTCACAAATTTGAATTTTAGCACAACTTATCATCCAGAATCAGATGGAAAAACAAAGAGGGTGAATCAAGTGATTGAGGATATGTTGAGGATGCATGTGATGGATGAACCATCAAAATGGGAATACTACCAACACTTGGTAGAGTTTTCTTATAACAATGGGTACCAAGCATCACTAAATATGATCCCATTTGAGGCACTTTATGGAAGAAAGTGAAAAACACCAGTAAGTTTGGATAACCCAACATATAGAGCAGTGGTTGGGCCAAATTTACTCAGGGAAATGAAGGAGAAAATGATAAAAATAAAGAAAAATTTAAAGGTTTCCCAAGACAGGCAGAAAATCTATGCTGATAAGGGAAAAAATCACAGGGAATTTAAAGTTGGGAACCATGTATTGTTGAAAGTGAAGGCCAACAGAAGTTCCCTGAAGTTGGGAAATTGTTCAAAGTTGGCAGCTCGCTATTGTGGGCCATTTGAAATCCTAGAAAGGATTGGTCTAGTATCTTATATGATTGCATTTCCTACATCTATGTATGTTCATAATGTATTCCATGTATCATTGCTCAAGAAATATATACATGATGCTAATCATGTTATTGATTGGAATGTGATTCAGGTGGAGCAAGAAGGCACTTTTCAAGTGCATCCGGTATGCATTCTAGATTGGAAAATCAAACAGCTCCAGAATCGAGCCATAGGGCTTGTAAAGGTCCAATGGACCTGGTACGGTCCTAAGGATGGTACTTGGGAGCATGAGGATGCAATGCGGGCAGAATGCCCACATCCTTTTGAGGTTTTTTGAAAATTTTGTTGTATGTGTTTACATAATGCACCGAGGACAGTGCATAAATAAGGGGAGGGGATTGTAATATCCCTAGGCCGAACCCAATTGTAAATGTAAATGGAAATGTACTTAATATGGTGAGCTACTTGATATCATTTTTGTATGCACCTTTCATGGCATAGTGCGTGCATGTATTGCGCAGTAAAATGATGAAGTGTGCACATTCCAGGATACCGCATGCAGAATCTTAAGTGTGCGCGATATTGAGGACAACGAGCCTTTGTGTATATGCTATGTTTTATAGGTCGGTGAGCCAGATTTTGGATTATTAGGCCAGAGAGCCTATATGTTAAAATAAAAGAGTATGGGGGACTAAAATTGACTAGTTAGAGAAAGGGTGGGGGATAAAAGTTAAGGAAAAGGGACTAAGCTAGGGAGCTTAAGCCAAAAAGGAATATTATATTAATATTTCTTAAAATACAAAGTATGGATAATTATTTTATCCTAACTTCTAAAGATGGGGACAAGTGGGCCAAAGTAGCTCCCAGCCTATAAAACATAGCATATACACACAACAACTCAATTCCATCCCCTGTCAAGAAACAAAAGGGGTCTAGGGTGGATGAGCTACGAGGAGAAATGAACAAAATAAAACCTCCTACATTTGATGGTGAGCACAAGAAGGATGAAGATGCAGAGACATGGTTAGTGGGCATGAGAATGTATTTTCAATTGCATAATTATTCTTCTCATGCAAAGGGTATAATTTCCATCTATCAACTCAAGGGAAAGACATCCATGTAGTGGGATCATTTTGTGTAGGTGCAACACATTAAAGAGAAAAATGTTACTTGGAGGGAATTCAAGAAGTATTTTGAGAAGAAGTACTTGACTAAGAGATACTATGACAAATAAAATGAAATATTTCTTTGAACTCAAGCTTGGAATTATGACCATAGATGAATATGAAAGAATGTTTTTAGAACTGTTGAAGTATGTCTCTTTCATCAAGGATGAGACAGTTAAGATTCAGAGGTATTTGAGTGGATTTCTAGCATTCATCAATGAAAAAATACAATATCATGATCCCAATATAGAGCTAAATTCCTATATGATTAGCAAAAAGCAAAGCCAACTTTACAAAAAGCTTGGGAATACAAAAATAAATTCAAGATGGATCAGAGGAAGAAGGGATCTAAACCACCATTCTTCATAAATAATACTCAGGGACAACTAACTTCTAGAGAACCTAGGATGATTGAGACATGGGTCAAAGGCCAAGGAAACCACCTATTCAATGTTGGGGTTGCAAAGGAGATCATATGTTCAGATATTATCCTCGCAGAGGTGAAAAAGTGAGGACTGTTCACAAGGTACAACAGGATGAAAAAGTGGAGGACATGGGCAGAAATGTACCAAGGATCTATGCAGCCCTAGACAATAAAAAAGAAAATTATCAGTCACATATGATTGAAGTGGAAGGTATGATCAACAACAAAACCATTGCTATTTTAATTGATTCAGGGTCTAGTTATAGTTATATAGATCCTAATATGGTGGACAGTTTGCAATTTCCAAGAAGCAAGCATGGAAAATATTGGTTGGTGCAACTGGCTACCGGAGACAAAAGAAAAGTTAATGAGATGGTTAAGTCATGTCTTATGGACATGAATGGACTGAACAGGAGGGCAGATTTGAACATCTTACCTTTAGGTTCCTATGACAGTCTAATTGGGATGGATTGGTTGGATCATCATCATCCTATCCTGGATTGTCATAACAAGACATTCACTTGCTTGGATGAGGAAGGGAACCAAAGGAAAGTGCAGGAAATTCCCAGGGCAATAACCATAAGAGAAATTTCAGCATTGTAGCTGAAGAAATGTTAAAGAAAAGGGTGTCAAATATTTGTAGCTCATATGAAAGAGACACCTAAAGATAAGGTTTCAAATTTGGAATATCATGCAGTCCTGGAAGATTTTGAAGATGTGTTCAAGGAGGTACCAGGACTACCCCCAAAGAGGGATATTGATTTCTCTATAAATTTAATGTCTGGAGTAGCTCCAGTGTCAAGGACTCCTTACAAAATGAGTACACTAGAGTTGAAGGAGTTGCAAATTCAGTTTGAATAACTTATGAAGAAGGGGTATATACACCCAAGTGTGTCACCTTGGGGTGCCCCAGTCTTGTTCGTGAAGAAGAAAGATGGGACATTAAGATTGTGCATTGATTTCAGATAGTTGAATAAAGTGATTGTAAAGAACAAATATCCTCTTCCAAGGATTGATGATCTCTTTGATCAATTGAAGGATGCAAAGATATTTTCAAAGATAGATCCCGGGTCAGGATACCATCAGGTAAGAATTAAAGAGGAAGATGTCAGCAAGATCGCCTTCAGGACAAGGAATGGTCATTATGAGTTCACACTAGTGCCATTTGTGTTGTCAAATGCACTAGTTGTTTTCATTTTCTTAATGAATGATGTTTTCCAGGAATATTTAGACAAGCTTGTCATTGTCTCTTTGGATGACATCCTTGCATTTTCAAAGTCAGAAGAAGAGCATGAGCATCATTTGAGGATGGTGCAAGTATTAAGGGTGCATCAGTTGTATGCCAAATTGAGAAAGTGCTCATTTTATTAGAATAAAATTCATTTTTGGGGACATATCATTTCAAATGATGGGATAGCAGTGGATCTTGAGAAGATAGAAGCCATTAGATAATGGTCAACGCCAAAGAATGTGACAGATTTCATATCATTCATGGGCCTTGCAGGCTACTACAAGAGATTTATTGAAGGATTCTAAAATATTTCTGATCTAGATGGATATCGGTGGCCACCCACCTTTTCCAACTAGCTCAAAATAGTTTTCTGACAATTTTGGCAATTTACTATTTTTAGCAGTTTTAACTTCCGGGGCCATTTTGAGGGCCTAAATGAAGGTTTTTCAGGATCAAGCTCCTCAATTATATCTAAATACATGATTGAGCCCCAAAAATGAATCCCCTCGATGATACCTTTCCAATCGGCTATCACACACCTAAAACGAAGATCGTATGAAAAAGTTACGACCCCGGGAAGTTGATGTACTAACTTACCCAAACAGGGCCCACATGACTTTTAGCACTTCATCTCCTAGGGTTATTTTTTTGGATGTCTAGGTTTTTTGGAAATCTTGCTTATTGTAAAAAGGCCTTCAAAGCCTCATTGTAACTTTCTTCTTGCGAATGCGCGCTGTCGTCACATCTCTTCTTAGAGATAAGCCGCCACCATTCCAACAAGCTTGTTTCCGCTGCATTTTACAGTTTCAGCTTGTTTCGTTATTGAATAGAAAATCAACTTTACTATATCTCTATTATTTTGTGTTAAGCACCTGTTAATAATCTGTATTCATTTCTTTCTGCTCATAAAATCTGGATCAGTGGTATCAGAGCAGTCTTCTCCTTGTCATCTTAATGCATGTCCCCAACGAGGTCGGAGTACAAAGAGTTGGGTCTCGAGCTTGTTTCTCTTGAGGAAATAAGCTCTCACATGCCCAAGAGAACTCCCATGGAAGGAGAAAAGAAAGATGACGGGGCAGGAGATCCTTTCAAACTGTTGATTGAGGAAGCCCTCACACAACAGAGGAACGAGATGATGGATAGTTTCGCGCAAATCCTTCGGCGGCTACCAACATGTGACATATCTTCTTCGAATGGAGGTGTCGCCCCCTTCAAGGTACAAATAAACTTTGATATCCTATATTTGAAGGTCAGATAGATGCATATGTTGTAGACAAGTGGTTGAATCTACTAGAAGGGTATTTTTCTGTCCATAACTTTTAGAATAAAGAAAAGATTATTTTTGCACTCCTCAAAGTCATTCCCCATGTCAAAGATTGGTGGGAAACTTTCTGTGAGCAAAAGGAAATAGAGGAAGCCTCATTATTTTTCAGTCAAAACCACCTGGGAATCCTTTATAGATGTTATTAAGGAACAGTGCTACCTTGTCGGAAGTTATGATGACCTGTATACCAAATGGACCACACTGCGGCAAGAAAGAGACCAAGCAATACCAGATTTCACAAATATCTTCCATACCTTGCGCACCAAGTTGGGTATCAAAGATTTGGAGTGAAATATGGTGCTCAAGTATCGCGGTGCTCTGCATAGATATATCTAGATAGAAAAGGAATTTTTGGACATCTCATCCTTGGGTGCGGCCTATCGATATGCCGTCAAAATCGAGAAGAAGCTCAAACAAAAGATGCGGCAATTTGGGCCCGGGAACCCCTCACAACAAAAGCCAAGAAAGGGCGGCCCCAACCCACTGAACAAAGGATAGAGAAAAGATGTACAGTATCAGGAAAACCAGTCCAAGGCGCAAGCAAAGAAGGACACTGAAAAGAAAAAGAAAGATATCGGGAAGTGGTGTGACTTCCATAAGAGCCCTTGGCATAACACTGCTGACTTCCACTCAAAGAAGTCATTGGTGGCCGAAGTGAAAGCCTCTGAATCAGATGTAGATTATGAATCTGAGCCAGAACCAGAAAGGGGAAGACATATCATTGACATGGAACCCCGTGCCACTGTTGCTACCACCAAGCTCCAGCCCGCTGAACCAAATGAGCCACAAGAAGGAGAGTGTTTGTTCCATTCACAGATGTGGGTAAAAGGCACCCCGCTGCACTTCATCATTAATAGTGGTAGCCATAAGAACCTCATCTTAGCATAGGTTGTCAAGCGGTTGGCTCTACCAACAATGCTGCACCCACAACCATACACCATTAGATATCTCTGCCAAGGAAGCAATCTCTGCATCAACCAACAGTGTCGACTTTCGTATGGCATCAAGCCCTTCAAAGATGAGGTATTGTGTGATATTTCTCCTCTCGAAGTTTGTGATGTTTTTTTGGGCCAACCTTATTTATGGAAACGTCATGTTGTATTTAAGTCTAGGCCTCGTAGTGTTATTATTACTTTGAACAGTAAATTGTACAGTATACCTGAGGTCATCCCACCTAGTGTTATTTCCTTGATATCTGCTAAGTAATGCAGGAAGGTCATCTCTCAGACGGGGAAGTTTGACTTCTTCGTGATTTTCTCTCAAAATAAGCGAAAGATCACAACCACATCCAGGGTCTCTGCGGCCTACATCTCCACACAGCAGAAGAAAATAGATAAGGTCATGGAAGAATACTCAAATATCTTCTCCTCACCTACAGGGGTACCTCTGCACTGTCAGGTCAAGAACCCCATTGATCTAACCCCCGATGCACCACTACCCAATGGGACAATCTATCGTTGCTCTTTATTAGAGAATGAGGAGGTCAAGTGATAGATCCAAGAACTACTTCACAAGGGGAACATCCACCCCAGTTCATCACCTTGCGGGAGCCCAATTGTGTTGGTACAAAGGAAAGATGGAACCTGGCGACTCTGTATTGATTACCAGGATCTGAATAAAATCACAGTCAGAAATAGGTACCCGATTCCCCGAATTGATGACCTCCTTGATCAAATCACAGGGGCCAAATACTTCAGTAAGATTGATCTAAAGTTTGGCTACCAACAGGTCCCGATAGAACAGACAGATGTATGGATGACTGCCTTCGAGTCAAAGGAAGACCTTTTTGAATGGTTGTTCATGCCCTTTGGTTTGACAAATGCTCCAGCCACTTTCATGAGGATG
The DNA here is from genome assembly GCA_009831015.1 of Picea engelmannii. Classification (NCBI taxonomy): domain Eukaryota; kingdom Viridiplantae; phylum Streptophyta; class Pinopsida; order Pinales; family Pinaceae; genus Picea; species Picea engelmannii. The sequence continues at coordinate 130,827 of ML803619.1, forward strand.
ATGGATTATCTCCTGCGACCATTCACTAACACCTTTGTAGTGGTGTATCTGGATGACATTCTAATTTACAGCAAGACTTGGGTCGAACACTTGCAGCATATTCAGCAGGTTCTGCACACCCTGCGGCAGCAAAAGCTATATGCAAACTTGGAAAAATTCTCCTTCGGCATGGATAGGGTCCATTACCTAGGATACATCATTGATCAGCATGGCGTACATGTGGATCTAGCCAAGATCCAAGTCATCCGTGACTGGCCAACCCCAACAACACTCACTGAGCTTCGGAGCTTCTTGGGCCATGCCAATTTATACCGTAGGTTCATGTTGGGTTTCTCCCATATTGCATGGGCCCTCGGCCAAATAAACAGAGGTGGTGGTAAGGCAAAATTTGTGTGGGGCCAGTCCCAACAACAAGCATTCGATGATTTGAAGTAGCGCTTGTGCTCAGCCCTAGTACTTTCACTACTAGACATGCAACATCCTTTTGAGATGGAGACAGATGCTTCAAACTATGTTGTGGGTGTTGTTATCACTCGACACAACCACCCCGTGGCCTATCATAGTGAGACACTGTCATATATTGTCTGTAAGTACCCTACTTACGAAAAAGAAATGTACTCCATTGTGCAAGCATGCCTCCAATGGAGACATTACATTCTTGGGAAGGAGAAAGTCATCCACACTGATCATAAGCCACTACAGTTCATGCAAACATAGGGAAAATTGCAAAATAACCACCATCAAAAGTGGTCCACATACTTGCAACAATTTCACCTCAACATCAAGTATAAAACAGGAAGCACCAATTGCATCCCTGATTGCCTCAGCAGACCGCCAGTCGTGGAATTCACCACGGTGCTATACTCTCACAGCCATGAGACATCTAGATGGCCCCAACTCTATGAGATAGACCCTGACTTCTCCACCACCTACCAAATGTTGGGTGCAAACGCAGTTGTCGATAATTTCCATCTTCAGGATGGGTTGTTGTCTCGTCTGGGCCATATCTCTATTCCATCAAGTGAGTAAGAAAAGATGATCTAGGAAGCCCACTACAGTCGGGTGGCAGGACACTTCAGCATTGAAAAGACAGTGGCAATGCTACAAAAACATTTCTACTGGCCGAAACTTTGACAGGAGGTCAACAAGTATATCAGGTCCTGCACTGTCTGCGCTATTGCCAAACCGACCACTAAGAAATAGGGCTTGTACACCCCTCTTCCTACTCCTGACAAGCCATGGGAATCCATATCAATGGACTACATGTCAGGCCTCCTGTCCACCAAGCGGGGAAATGACTGTGTTTTTATGGTTGTTGATTGCTTTTCTAAGATGGTGATTATGGTTGCCTACAATAAGAGCATTACAGCAGAGGCCATTGCCAAGCTCTTCTTTGAACGAGTTTGGGTACATTTTGGAATCCCACAAACTGTTGTCTCATATCAGGATAGTCGATTTCTCAGGACATTCTGGTTGAGCCTTTGGTCACTGTTGGACACCAAGCTCACAAAATCCACGACCTTCCACCCCTAGATAGATGGCCAAACCGAGCTTGTAAATCGAATGATTGTGAATATCCTTTTCATGTATAATTCAAAGCACCCTCGCACATGGGATGAGAGCCTTCCCTATGTCCATCATAGCTACAACCGAGGCCTGCATAGCTTAATCAACCACAACCCCTTTCAAGTGGGGTTGGGATTCCAACCATTGGGACCCATAGATGTTGCACTTCCCCTTGCGGCCACCTCGACCGACTCATCTCCTGCTCCAACTGAAGCTGACAAAGCCACCCGGTTCATTGAGAGGATCCAAGACATCTACCAATAGGTTTAGGATATCCTTCAAAATTCCAATGACAAGTACAAACAACACCATGATCAACATCGTGTGTCACATAAGTTTCAGGTGGGCGACAAAGTTTGGTTGTACTTGCAGAAAGAACACCTTACATGACCCCATCGGAAGCTTCGCCCACTCCGTTATGGGACATACACTATCATCAAGGCCTTTGGGGGATAATGCTTTTGAGCTCATCATTCCTCATTTCTTTGGTCTGCACCCAGTGTTCAACGTGGATCTCCTTCGTCGTTATTTCCCACCATTATTGGACACCTCAGAAGTAGAAGAACAACTGACACCAACAGAGCTCAACCTAGACTTCCTACAAAGAGAATCCAAATATCATATTGTGGACAGATAGATCAATGTCACTCGACAACAAAGGATCCAACTTTATTGAGTCATCAAAGCAGGGCAACTCCTGCACCAAGGCAAGTGGCTCACTCGGGGCCAAATTCAGCAGAAATTTCCTCATCTGATGGGAGACCTCAATGAAAAGGAGACCGATGCTTCCTAAGGAGGGAGGATTGATCCAGATGGATATCGGTGGCCACCCACCTTTTCCAACTGGCTCAAAATAGTTTTCTGACAATTTTGGCAATTTACTATTTTTAACAGTTTTAACTTTCGGGGCCATTTTGAGGGCCTAAATGAAGGTATTTCAGGATCTAGCTCCTTAATTATAGAAAAAGGAATTATTGATCCCCCAAAATGAATCTCCTCGATGATTCCTTTCCAACGGGCTATCACATGCCTAAAATGGAGATCGTATGAAAAAGTTACGACCCCGGGAAGTTGGTGTACTAACTTACCCAAACGGGGCCCACATGACTTTTAGCGCTTTATCTCCTAGGGTTAGGTTTTTGTATGTCTAGGATTTTGGGCATTCTTCCTTATTGTAAAAAGGCCTTCAAAGCCTCATTGTAACTTTCTTCTTGCAAATGCATGCTGCCGTCACATCTCTTCTCAGAGATAAGTTGCCACCATTTCAACAAGCTTGTTTTCGTTGCATTTTACAGTTTCATGTTATTTCGTTATTGAATAGAAAACCAGTTTTACTGTATCTCTATTATTTTGTGTTAAGCACCTGTTAATAATATGTATTCATTTTTATTCTTCTCATAAAATCTAGATCAGTGGTATCAGAGCGATCTACTCCTTTTCGTCTTAATGCATGTTCCCAACGAGGTCAGAGTACAAAGAGCTGGGTCTCGAGCTTGTTTCTCTTGAGTAAAGAATCTCTAGCATGCCCAAGCGACCTCCCATGGTAGGAGAAAATAAATATGATGGGATAGGAGATCCTTTCAAACTGTTGATTGACGAATCCCTCACGCAACAGAGGAATGAGATGATGGATAGTTTCGCGCAAATCCTTCTGTGACTACCAACAGGCGACGCATCGTCTTTCAATGGAGGCACCGCCCCCTTCGAGGTACAAATAAACTTTGATATTCCTATATTTGAAGTTCAGATAGACACAGATGCTGTAGACAAGTGGTTGAATCTACTAGAAGGGTATTTTTCTGTCCATAACTTTTCGAATAAAGAAAAAATTACTTTTGCACTCCTCAAAGCCATTCCCCATGTCAAAGATTGGTGGGAAACCTTCTGTGAGAAAAAGGAAATAGAGGAAACCTCATTATTTCCAGTCACAACCATCTGAGAATCCTTCAGGGATGCTATTAAGGAACAATACTACCCTATCATAAGTTATGACAACCTGTATACCAAATGGACCACACTGCGGCAAGAAAGAGACCAAGCAGTGCCAAATTTCACAAATATCTTCTATACCTTGCGCACCAGGTTGGGTATCAAAGATTCAGAGTGACATATGGTGCTCAAGTATCACGGTGCTCTACATAGATACATCCAGACTGAAATGGAATTTCTGGACATCTCATCCTTGGGCGTGGCCTACCGATATGTCGTCAAAATCAAGTAGAAGCTCAAACAAAAGACGCGACAATTTGGGCATGGGAACCCCTCACAACAAAAGCCAAGAAAGGGCAACCACAACCCACCAAACAAAGGACAGAGAAAATATGGATAGTATCAGGACAACCATTCCAAGATGTAAGCAAATAAGGACACCATAAATACAAAGAAACATACCAGAAAGTGGTGCGACTTCCATAAGATCCCTTGGCATAACACAACTGATTGTTTCTCAAAGCAGATGTTGGTGGCTGAAGTGAAAGCCTATGAATTAGATGAATATTATGAATCTAACCCAGAACCAGAAAGGGGAAGATAGAATATTTACACAGAACTCAGTGCCATCGTTGCTACCACCAAGCTCTAACCTGGCGAACCAGACAAGCCAGAAGAAGGAGAGCGCCTCTTCCATTCACAGATGTGGGTAAAAGGAACCCTGCTGCACTTCATCATTGATAGCAGTAGCCATAAGAACCTCATCTTAGTAGAGGTCTTCAAGTGGTTGGCCCTGCCAACAACGTCGCACCCACAACCGTACACCATTGGATGGCTCCACCAAGGAAGCAATCTCTATGTCAGCCAACAGTGTCAACTATTGTACAACATCAAGCCCTTCAAAGATGAGGTATTATGTGATGTTGCTCCTCTCGAAGTTTTTGATGTTCTTTTGGGTTAACCTTATTTATGGAAACATCGTGTTGTATATGAGTCTAGGCCTCGTAGTGTTATTATTACTTTGAACAGGAAATTGTACATGATACCCGAGGTAGTCCCACCTAGTGTTATTTCCTTGATCTCTACTAAGCAATGCAGGAAGGTCATCTCTCAGATGGGAAAGTCTGTCTTCTTCATGATTCTCTCTCAGAATAAGCGAAAGATCATAGCCGCATCCAGGGTCTCTGCAGCTAACCTCTCCACACAGCAGAAGTAAGTAGATAAGGTCGTGGAAGAATACTCAGATATCTCCTCCTCACCTATAGGGGTACCTCTGCACTGCCAGGTCAAGCACCCCATCGATCTGACCCCCGGTGCACCGCTACTCAATGGGCTAGTCTATCATCACTCTTTGTTAGAGAATGAGGGTATCAAGTGACAGATCTAAGAACTACTCAACAAGGGTCACATCCACCCCAGCGCATCACCTTTTGGGAACCCAATCATGCTGGTACAGAAGAAAGATGGAACCTGCCAAGTCTGTATTGATTACTGGGCTCTGAATAAAATCACAGTCAGAAACTGGCACCCGATTCCCTGAATCGATGACCTCCTTGATCAACTCACAGGGGTCAAATACTTCAATAAGATTGATCTGAAGTCTATCTACCACCAGGTCCTGACAGAACAGACAGATGTATGGAAGACCTCCTTCAAGTCAAAGGAAGGCCTTTTGAATGGTTGGTCATGCCCTTTGGTTTGACAAATTCTCCAACCACTTTCATGAGGATGATGGACGATATCTTGCAACCATTCACCAATACTTTTGTAGAGGTGTATCTAGATGACATTCTAATTTACATCAAGACTTGGGCCGAACACTTGCAACATATTCAACAGGTTCTACACACCCTGTGGTAGCAGAAACTATATGCTAACTTGGAAAAATGATCCTTCATCATGGACAGGGTCCATTACCTGGGCTAAATCATTGATCAGCATGGCATACATGTGGATCCAGCCAAGATCCAATTCATCCGTGACTGGCCAGCTCCAACAACACTCACTAAGCTTCGGAGCTTCTTGGGCCTTGAAATTTTCTACCACAGGTTCGTGTTGGGTTTCTCCCATATTGCATGGTCCCTCAGCCAAATAAACAGAGTTGATGGTAAGCCGAAATTTGCGTGGGACCGATCCCAAAAATAAGCATTCGATGATTTAAAGCAGCACTTGTGCTCATCCCCAGTACTTTCACTACCAGACCTACAACATCCTTTTGAGACCAAGATAGATGCTTCATACTATGTTGTGGGTGTCGTTCTCACTCAGCATGGCCACCCCGTGGCCTATCATAGTGAGACAGTGTCAGATACTATCTGTAAGTACCCTACTTATGACAAAGAAATGTAATCCATTGTGCAAGCATGCCACCAGTGGAGACATTACATTCTTGGGAAGGACACAGTCATCCACACTGATCATAAGCCACTACAGTTCATGCAGATGCAGGGAAAATTGCAGAATAATCGTCATCAAAAGTGGTCCACATACTTGCAGCAATTCCACCTCAACATCAAGTATAAAACATGAAGCACCAATTGCATCATTGATTGCCTCAACAGACCGCCAGTCGCAACACTCACCATGGTGCTAGACTCTTGCGGCAAGGAGAAATCTAGATGGCCCCAACTCTATGAGACAGACCCTGACTTCACCACCACCTACCAAATGTTGGGTGCAAACGCAATTGTCGATAATTTTCATCTTCATGATGGGTTGTTGTGTCGTCTGGGCCATATATGTGTTCCATCAAGTGAGTGAGCAAAGATTATTTGGGAATCCCACTACAGTCGGGTGGCAGGACACTTTGGCATTGAAAAGACAGTGGTGATGCTACAGAAACATTTCTACTGGGCAAAACTTCAACAAGAGGTCAACAAGTATATCAGGTCTTGCACTGCCTGTGCTATTGCCAAAACAACCACTAAGAAAAAAGGCTTGTACACCCCTCTTCATACTCCTGATAGGCCATGGGAATCCATCTCAATGGACTACATGTCAGGCCTCCCATCCACCAAGTGGGGAAATGACTGTGTTTTTGTGGTTGTTGATCGCTTTTCTAAGATGGAAATTCTGGTTGCTTGCAAGAAGAGCATCAAAGTAGAGGCCACTGCCAAGCTCTTCTTTGAATGAGTCTGGATACATTTTGAAATCCCACAAACCATTGTCTCAGATCGGGATATTTGATTTCTCATCACATTCTGGTCGAGCCTCTGGTCACTGCTGGACACCAAGCTCACCAAATCCACGGCCTTCCACCCCTAGACAGATGGACAAACTGAGGTTGTAAATTGAATGATTGTGCATATCCTTTTCATGTATAATTCAAAGCACCCTCACACATGGGATGAGAGCCTTCCCTATGTCTATCATATCTACAATTGATCTCTGCATAGCTCAACCGGCCACAACCCCTTTCAAGTGGGGTTGGGATTCCAACCATTGGGACCCATAGATGTTGCACTTCCCCTTACAGTCACCATGAATGACTCATCTCTTTCTCCAACTGAAGCTGGAAAAGCCACCTGGTTCATTGAGCGGATCTAGCACATATGCCAATAGGTTCAGGATATCCTATAGAATTCCAATGAAAAGTACAAACAACTCCATGATCAACATCGGGTGCTGCATAAGTTTCAGGTGGGTGACAAAGTTTGGTTGCACTTGCAGAAGGAATGCCTTATAGGACCCCATCGGAAGCTTCATCCACTCCATTATGGGTCGTACACTATCACCAAGGTTGTGGGGGATAATTCTTTTGAGCTCAACATTCCTCCTTTCCTTGGTCTGCACCCAGTGTTCAATGTGGATCTCCTTCGCCTTTATTTCCCACCATTATTGGACACCTCAGAAGTAGTAGAACAACTGAAACCAACAGAGCTCAACCCCGAATACCTACAATAGGAATCCAATGATCATATTTTGTATAGATATATCAAGGGCACTCGACAACAAAGGATTCGGCTTTATCGAGTCGTCAAAGCAGGGCAACTCCTACACCAAGGAAAGTGGCTCACCCGCGGCCAAATTCAGTAGAAATTTCCTCATCTGATGGGGGACCTCAATGCAATGGAGACTATTTCTTCCTAAGGAGGGAGGATTGATCCATATGGATATTTGTGGCCACCCACCTTTTCCAACTGGCTCAAAATAGTTTTCTGACAATTTTGGCAATTTACTATTTTTAGCAGTTTTAACCTCTAGGGCCATTTTGAAGGCCTCTATGATTTTTTTTTCAGTATGGAGCTCCTAAATGATAGCTAAAGGAATAATTGAGCCCCTAAAATGAATCTCCTCTATGATACCTTTCTAATGGGCTATCACACACCTAAAACGGAGATTGTATGCAAAATTTATGACCCCGGGAAGTTGATGTACGAGCCTACCCAAACGGGGCCCACATGACGTTTGGCGCTTCATCTCCTAGGGTTAGGTTTTTGGATGTCTAGGGTTTTGGGAATTATTTCTTATTTTAAAAATTCCTTCAGAGACTCATTGTAACTTTCTTCTTGCGAATGTGCGCTTCCATCACATCTCTTCTCAGAGATAAGTTGCCACCATTCCAGCAAGCTTGTTTCCACTGCATTTTACAGTTTTAGCTTATTTCGTTATTGAATAGAAAACTAGTTTTACTATATCTTTGTTATTTTTTGTTAACCACCTATTAATAATCTATATTCATTTATTTCTTCTCATAAAATACAGATCAGTGGTATCAGAGCGGTTTTCTCCTTATCATCTTGATGCATGTCCCCAACGAGGTCGGAGTACAAAGAGTTGGGTCTCGAGCTTGTTTCTCTTGAGGAAAGAAGCTCTCACATGCCCAAGCGACCTCCCATGGTAGGAGAAAATAAATATGATGGGACACGAAATCCTTTCAAACTATTGATTGATGAATCCCTCACGTAATAGAGGAACGAGATGATGGATAGTTTCGTGCAAATCCTTCAGCGACTACCAACAGGCGACACATCTTCTTCGAACCAAGGTTCCGCCCCCTTCAAGGTACAAATAAAATTTGATATTCCTATATTTGAAGGTCAGATAGACGCAGATGTTGTAGACAAGTGGTTGAATCTACTAGAAGGGTATTTTTTTGTCCATAACTTTTCGAATAAAGAAAAAATTACTTTTGTGCTCCTCAAAGTCGTTCCCCATGTCAAAGATTGGTCGAAAACTTTCTGTGAGAAAAAGGAAACAGAGAAAACCTCATTATTTTCAGTCACGGTCACTTGGGAATCCTTCATGGATGTTATTAAGAAACAATACTACCCTGTCAGAAGTTATGACGACCTGTATACCAAATGGACCACACTGCGGCAAGAAAGAGACCAAACAGTGCCAGATTTCACAAATATCTTCCATACCTTGCACACCAAGTTGGGTATCAAAGATTCGGAGCGACATCTAGTGCTCAAGTATCATGGTAATTTTCATATATACATCTAGACCGAAATGGAATTTATGAACATCTCATCCTTGGGCGCGACCTACCAATATGCCGTCAAAATCGAGCAGAAGCTCAAACAAAAGACACGACAATTTGGACCTGGGAACCCCTCACAACAAAAGTCCAGGAAAGGGTGGCCCCAACCCACCGAAAAAAGGATAGAGAAAAGATCGTCAGTATCGAGACAACCAGTCCAAGCCACATGCAAAGGAGGACACCGGAAAGACAAAGAAAGATATCGGGAAGTGGTGCGACTTCCATAAGGGCCCTTGGCATAACACTATTGACTGCCACTCAAAGAAGTCACTGGTGGCTGAAGTGAAAGCCTCTGAATCAGATGTAGATTATGAATTTGATCCAAAACCTAAAACGGGAATACAGATCATTGACGGGGAACCTAGTGACACCATTGCTACCACAAATCTCCAACTTGGTGAACTAGACGAGCCAAAAAAAGGAGAGAACCTCTTCCATTCACAAATGTGGGTAAAAGGCACCATGTTGCACTTCATCAATGATAGCGGTAGCCAGAAGAACCTCATCTCAGCAGAGGTCATCAAGTAGCTGGCCCTACCAACAACGTCACACCCACAACTTTACACCATTGGATGGCTCTGCCAAGAAAGCAATCTCCGCATCATCCAATAGCGTTGACTGTCGTACGACATAAAACCCTTCAAAGACAAGGTATTGTGTGATGTTGCTCCTCTCGAAGTTTGTGATGTTCTTTTGGGCCAACCTTATTTATGGAAATGTCATGTTGTATATGAATCTAGGCCTCGTAGTGTTATTATTACTTTGAACAAGAAATTTTACAGTATACCTGAGGCAGTCCCACCTAGTGTTATTTCCTTGATCTTTGCTAAGCAATGCAGGAAGGTCATCTCTCATACGGGGAAGTTTTTCTGCTTCGTGATTCGCTCTCAGAATAAACGAAAGATCACATCCACATCTAGGGTCTCTGTGGCCGACCTCTCCACATAGAAGAAGCAAGTAGATAAGGTTGTGGAAGAATACTCGGATATCTTCTCCTCACCTACATGGGTACCTCTACGTTGTCAGTTCAAGCACCCCATCGATCTGACCCCTGACACACCACTACCCAATGGGCCATTCTATCGTTGCTCTTTGTTAAAGAATGACAAGATCAAGCGACAGATCTAAGAACTGCTCCACAAGGGGCACATCCACCCCATATTGTCACCTTGTGGGAGCACAATCGTGATGGTACAGAAGAAATATGGAACCTGGCGACTATGTATTGATTACCGGGCTCTGAATAAAATCACAGTCAGAAACTAGTACCCGATTCCCTGAATCAATGACCTCCTTGACAAATGATCCAACCAATTTCATGAGGATGATGGATGATATCCTATGACCATTCACCAATACTTTTGTAGTGGTGTATCTAGATGACATTCTAATTTACAATAAGACTTGGGCCAAACAATTGTAGCATATTCAGTAGGTTCTGCACACCCTGTGGCAGCACAAGCTATATGCCAACTTGGAAAAATGCTCCTTCAGCATGGACAGGGTCCATTACCTGGGCTACATCATTGATCAGCATGGCGTACATGTGGATCCAGCCAAGATCCAAGTCATCTGTGACTGGCCAGCCCCAACAACACTCACTGAGCTTCGGAGCTTCTTGAGCCTTGACAATTTCTACCAAAGGTTTGTGTTGGGTTTCTCCCATATTCCATGGGCCCTCAGCCAAATAAACAGAGGTGGTGGTAAGGCGGAATTTGTGTGGGACCGGTCCCAACAACAATTGTTCGATGATTTGAAGCAATGCTTGTGCTCAATCCCAATACTTTCACTACCATACCTGCAACATCCTTTTGAGATCGAGACAGATGCTTCAGACTATGTTGTGGGCATCGTTCTCACTCAGCATGACCACCCCCTGGCCTATCATAGTGAGACACTGTCAAATACTATTCGTAAGTACCCTACTTATGACAAAGTAATGTACTCCATTATGCAAGCATGCTGCCAGTGGAGACATTACATTCTTGGGAAGGAGACAGTCATCAACACTGATTATAAGCCACTGCAGTTAATGTAGATGCAGGGAAAATTGCAGAATGACCACCATCAAAAGTGGTCCACATACTTGCAGAAATTCCACCTCAACATCAAGTATAAAACAATAAGCACCAATCGCATCGTTGATTGCCTCAGCAGATCACCAGTCACGACACTCACCACGGTGCTAGACTCTTGCGGCCATGAGACATCTAGATGGCCCTAACTCTATGAGATAGACCCTTACTTTGCCACCACCTACCAAATGTTGGGTGCAAACGCATTTGTTGATAATTTCCATCTTTAGGATGGGTTGTTGTGTCATCTGGGCCATATCTATGTTCCAACAAGTGACCGAGCGAAGCTGATCAGGGAAGCCCACTACTGTCCAGTGGTAGGACACTTCGGTGTTGAAAAGACAGCGGCGATGCTACAGAAACATTTCTATTGGCCGAAACTTCAAAAGGAGGTCAACAAGTATATTATGTCCTACATTGCCTGCGTTATTTCCAAACTGACCACTAAGAAACAAGGCCTGTACACCCCTCTTCCTACTTCTGATAGGCCACGGGAATCCATCTCAATGGACTACATGTTGGTCCTCCCATCCACCAAGCGGGGAAATGACTGTGTTTTTGTGGTTGTTGATCACGTTTCTAAGATGGCGATTTCGGTTGCCTGCAAGAAGAGCATCGCAACAGAGGCCACTGCCAAGCTCTTCTTTGGACGAGTCTGGGTACATTTTGGAATTCCACAAACCATTTTCTCAGATCGGGATAGTCGATTTCTCATCACATTCTAGTTGAGCCTCTAATCACTGTTGGACACCAAGCTCACCAAATCCACGGCCTTCCACCCCCAGACAGATGGCCAAACCGAGGTTGTAAATCAAATGACAATGCATATCCTTCGCATGTATAACTCAAAGCACCCTCACACATGGGATGAGATCCTTCCCTATGTCCAACATAGCTACAACCGAGCCCTTCATAGCTCAATTGGCCACATCCCCTTTCAAGTGGGGTTGGGATTCCAACCATTAGGACCCATAGATGTTGCACTTCCCCTTGCGTTCACCTCGATCGACTCATCTCCTGCTCCAATTGAAGTTGAAAAACCCACCCGGTTCATTGAGTAGATATAGCACATTCCCCAACAGGTTCAAGATATCCTACAGAAGTCTAATGACAAGTACAAACAATGCAATGATCAACATCGGGTGCTGCATAAGTTTTAGGTGGGCAAAAAAGTTTGGTTGCACTTGCAGAAAGAACACCTTACAATACCCCATCGAAATATTTTCCCACTCTGTTATGGGTCGTACACTATCACCAAGGCCATTGGGGATAATGCTTTTGAGCTCAACATTTCTCCTTTCCTTGGTTTGCAACCAGTGTTCAACGTGGATCTCCTTCACCCTTATTTCCCACCATTATTGGACACCTCAGAAGTAGCAGAACAACTGACACCAATAGAGCTCAACCCTGACTACCTACAACAGGCATCCAATGATCAGATTGTGGACATGCAGATCAAGGGCACTCAACAACAAAGGATCTAGCTTTATCGAGTCATCAAAGCAAGGCAGCTCCTCCACCAACTCAAGTGGCTCACCTAGGGCCAAATTCAGCAGAAATTTCCCCATTTGATGGGGGACCTCAATGCAATGGAGACCATTGCTTCCTAAGGAGGGAGGATTGATCCATATTGATATCGGTGGCCATCCACCTTTTCCAACTGGCTCGAAACAGTTTTCTGACAATTTTGGCAATTTAATATTTTTAGCAGTTTTAACTTCTGTGGCCATTTTGAGGGCCTAAATGAAGGTTTTTTGGGATCGATCTCCTAAATAATAGTTGAAGGCATTATTGATCCCCTGAAACTAATGTTTTCGATGGCACCTTTCCAACGGGCTATCACAGGCCTAAAACGGAGATCGTATGCAAAAGTTACGACCCCGGGAAGTTGATGTACTAACTTACCCAAACGGGGCCCACATGACTTTTGGTGCTTCATCTCCTAGGGTTAGGTTTTTGGATTTCTAGGGTTTCTGGAATTCTTTATTATTGTTAAAATGCCTTTAGAGCCTCATTGTAGCTTTTTTCTTGTGAATGCATGCTGCCATCACATCTCTTCTCAGAGATAAGCCGCCACCATTCCAGCAAGCTTGTTTCCGTTGCATTTTACAGTTTCAACTTATTTCATTATTGAATAGAAAACCAGTTTTACTGTATCTCTGTTATTTTTTGTTAAGCACCTGTTAATAATCTGTATTCATTTCATTCTGCTCATAAAATCTGGATCAATTTCACACCCAATCACTTCCTTGCAAAAGAAGGGTGTGAAGTTTCTTAAGTGGACATTGGATTGTGAAAAGAGTTTCCAACACTTGAAACAATTATTAACAAGTGATCCAATACTAAGGATTATAGACCCAAATGAAGACTTCATTGTATGCACATATGCATGCAAAGAAGGACTTGGTGGAGTCCTCAGTCAAAATGAATTTGTTATATGTTATGAATCAAGGAAGTTGAAGGAGCATGAAAGACGCTATGCCACTCATGATTTGGATTTGGCAGCCATAGTGCATGCTTTGAGGAAATGGAGACACTACCTCATGGGGAAAAAGTTTGAACTAAGGATATACCATAATGGTCTGAAATATTTATTTGATCAGCCAACTCTAAATGCTAGGAAAAGCAGATGGTTAGAATTTCTCAATGAATATGACTTTGATATAATGCATATCAAGGGGAAAGAGAACAAAGTGGTTGATGCACTCAATAGAAGAGTGCATGAATTGCATGCTACAACCATTAGCATGTACCAATCAGATTTGAAAGATAGAATTTTGGAGGCTACAAAATTAGATTTGCAATACAAGGAATTAGTGGGAAAATTACAACAATGTAATTTGCAGCATAAAATTGAAGAATACAAGCTAGATAATGATGAAATTTTGAGGTACAGGGGCATAATTTATGTAACAAATTCCCAGGAATTGAAAAATCTGATATTGAGGAAAATGCATAATGTACCTTATGTTGGGCACCCAGGCTATCAAAAAACTATTGCAGTTGTCAAGGGCCAATATTATTGGCTAGGCATGAAGAAAGAAGTTGTTGATTTCATTGCCAAATGTTTGGAATGTCAAAAGGTAAAAGTTGAGCATAGACACCCTGCTGGTTTGCTACAACCATTACCCATTCCTGAGTGCAAATGGGAAGTTGTAACAATGGATTTTATCACCAAAATTTCCAGAACAAGCAAGCAACATGATTCTATCATGGTAGTGGTGGATAAGCTTACTAAAGTTGCCCATTTTATTCCAATTAAGCTCACTCACAAGGTAGCCAACATTGTTGATGTTTATATGAGGGAAATTGCTCGATTACATGGCATACCCAAGACAATTGTGTCTGACAGAGATCCAAAATTTACCTCAAATTTTTGGAAAGGATTATTTAATGGATTTAGAACAAATTTGAATTTTAGCATAGCTTATCATCCAAAATCAGATGGACAAACAGAGAGGGTGAATCAAGTGATTGAGGATATGTTGATGATGTATGTGATGGATAAACCATCAAAATGGGAAGACTACCTACACTTGTTAGAGTTTGCTTATAAAAATGGGTACCAAGAATCACTAAAGATGAGCCAATTTGAGGCACTTTATGGTAGAAAGTGAAACACACCAGTAAGTTGGGATAACCCAGCAGATAGAACAGTGGTTGGGCCAGATTTACTCAGGGAAATGGATGAGCACATGATAAAAATAAAGAAAATTTAAAGGTTGCCCAAGACAGGAAGAAAAACTATGTTGATAAGGGCAGAACTCATAGGGAATTTAAAGTTGGGGACCATGTATTCTTAAAATTGAAGGCTAATAGAAGTTCCCTGAAGTTGGGAAATTGTTCAAAGTTGGCAGCTCGCTATTGTGGGCCATTTGAAATCCTAGAGAGGATTGATCCAGTAGCTTATATGATTGCATTTGTTGCATCTATGTATGTTCATAATGTATTCCATGTTTCATTTCTTAAGAAATATATACCTGATGCTAATCATGTTATTTATGTGAATGCGATTCAGGTGGAGCAAGAAGGTGCTTTTCAAGTGCATCTAGTACGCATTCTGGACCGGAAAATTAAAAATCTCCAGAATCGAGCCATAGGGCTTGTAAAGGTCCAATGGACCTAGTACAGTCTTGAGGACACTACTTGGGAGCATGAGGATGTAATGCGGGCAGAATACCTGCATCTTTTTGAGGATTTTTGAAAATTTTGTTGTATGTGTTTACATAATGCACTGAGGACAATGCATAAATAAGGGGAGGGGATTGTAATATCCCTAGGCCGAACCCAATTGTAAATGTAAATGCAAATGTACTTAAGTTGGTGAGCTATTTGATATCAATTTTGTATGCACCTTTCATGGCATAGTGTGCACATGTACTGCGCAGTAAAATGATGAAGTGTGCACATTCCAAGATACCATGCACAACATCTTAAGTGTGTGTGATATTGAGGCCAGCTAGCCTTTGTGTATATGCTATGTTTTATAGGCTGGTGAGCCAGTTTTGGGATTATTAGGCTAGAGAGCCTAGATGTTAAAGGCCAGTGTGTCTATTTTTGTATATGTCTCATAATTAATATAAAATACATCATTGTGCACAGACCGACCATGATAAAAGAGTATGGGGGACTAAACTCCAGTAGTTAGGGAAAGGGCGGGGGCTAAAATTTAAGGAAAAGGGGCTAAGCTAGGGAGCTTAAGCCAAAAAGGAATATTATATTAATATTTATTAAAATATAAAGTATGGATAATTATTTAATCCTAAGTTCTAAAGATGGGGACAAGTGGGCCAAAGTAGCTCCCAACATGACAAGTCTCAAGTTGGGGACATGCATACATATTTTTTGGACTCAGTTCATTTCTGGGCATTCTTCCCATCATGCCTTCCATCATGGGAGTCATCCATTCATCCATACCATGACCTTTCACTCACGTATTCATCTACCCTTCGTATTTTCATGTCATTATATCTGAACTTGTATCCATAGCCATACATGTTTGTGTTGTTGGTTAGCTTGTGAGATGGACTGAAGAAGCGGGTTGTCGGGCCCGTGGGATATTGAGGAAGTGGGTTGTCAGGCCCGTGGGATATTGAAGAGGAGGGTTGTCAGGCCCTTGATCAATTTCTCTCTGGGTGAAAGAATTGTTGGGAATTGATTTCCTAAAGGTGCTAAATTGCAGCTACAGGGCTCTGAGACTTCCTGTCCAGCCTGTTGCTGAAGCCTGGAACACTTCCTGGGGTGGGTTAGGCATGTGGGGAATGAGGGACTTTATGTTGTTGGTTTGAGTTGGCACCTATGAAAGAGTCTTTCTTGTTGTCTATGAGCCATTAGCTTGGTTAGGAACCCCTTTACCCGAGTGGAGTTTAGTCTCATCTCGAGGGTGACCCACTGCTGAGAGTGATAAGCAGTGTGGTCTAAGGATGGGAGGTTCATGGAAGGTATGCACGCATTTGGTGAAATTCTTACGAAGATAAGTGTCAATTGTGTGATAAATTTACATGATGCATTATTATTTACGTGTTTTTTTTTATGGGTTTATCCAATGTGTGCTTATAACTGTATTTATAATTATGGGTATTGCCTATATATGTTGCATGTATATGTTTATTGTTATTTCATTATGAATCTGTGCATTTACAGAATGTATTTATTTGTTTATGTTTTATATATAAAGATTCTGCGAGAGTTCTATGTGTATTTATTTTAATTGCATGCAGTTCAAAAAAATTTATGTCGCATAACTCAGTTGGATGTTGGGTGTGTTACAACATGGTATTAGAGAATGAAATCATTCTCTTGTGTATTGTGGCCTGGCATGGGTGGTCAGGGATGTTACAGATTCATTTTTTTCTTCCTTTAATTCTCGTCCACCTATTTCATCAATTGTTACATTGATGCTTTCCACAACTTTGTTCAACCTCATATTTGAACACTTGTATGCTTTCCTTGTACTTGAGTAACCAAAAAGTACTCTTTTGTCCACACGAGAGTCAAACTTTCCCATTCTTCAATCTTCTCTTTTGATGTATCATTAGCTTCCAAATACTCTAAAGTGCTTCACATTTGTTGGTCTTCCTTTCCATAGATCGTAGGGATTTTTTTCTATGTTGTTTATGAGAATTACTCTATTTTGAATGTGAGCCATTGTATGCACTACATGTGTCCAAATTATATCTATCAATTTGGAATCCATTAACATTGTTCGAGCTATTTCATGTATTGCCATGTTCTTTCTTTCAACAACTCCATTATGTTGAGGTGTCCTAGCAACAAAAAATTTCTTTTTTATTCCATGCCTACTGCAATAGTCCATAAATTCCTTTGAAGTGAACTCTCATCCATTATCGGATCTTAAAATTTTTAATTTTTAATCCATTTCATTTTCAATCATTACTTTGTATACCTTGAAGTTTTCAAAAGCTTCTGACTTATTCTTGAGAAAGAAAACTGTAGTCATTATTGTATAATCATTAACTAATAACATAAATTATTTCTCACCTTTTAAACCCTTTGTTGTAGTTGGTCCAACTAGATCCGTATGTGATCCAGGGGATCAAATTTTGCTCAAAATTCAAAGTGCTCAGAACAAATAGAACAAGAACATAGGCCTCATCGTCACGAACCCAATGCAACTCGTTTGGGTTCAAACGGACGTCGGATGAGAGAGATATCGCGTTCCATTCAAAATGACAAACAGACAAAAAAATGTGCTAACTGTACAGTCCATACAGTCCGTACGGATGATGACATGGAAGGGTCGTACGACACTTGGCAGGTGTTGGTTCATAGGTTTGTAGATGAGTTGGCGTATGACATGTGTCATTGATGGCGAATGAAATGTTGACACGTGGCCCACTCAGTGGCCACCACGTGTCACCCTGGCGTTGGTTTAAAACATATGTTGTTGGCCGGATTCGACCCCGCGACCTCCGGGCAGGGGTAACTCTTTGGGAAGGGCCACCCAACTAGCATGGCCATAAGTGTTTCTTATTATATATATGTAAAACAATATATTTGAATTGCAATGTGTTTTGGAATGGGAGTGGACAGGGCTGGGGCTAAGCCCCAGCCCCCGTCTATATATATATATCATCTGACTACCCACACGCGTAGTTCAAACGGAGCCATAACACATATAATTGGTGATCCATACCTCCCATAACACATGCTACCGGTGGTCAATGCATTGCGTGGGAGTTTTATTACCAACGGTTATACAAACCGTGCCAACACTTGTCACGCTATCATTTGATTTAGGACTTAGCCCATTTTTGTATGTGTGCGCGGTCGTATGGTACACCATATTCCCTCGGCCTTAGAGGTTAGGGGCTAAGGCGCATAACCGTCCTACAGTTCACACCGGTTGTGAGGTTGCACCCGATGTTGGGGTTTTACACATATATGCACGTGGGGGATAGGTTGAGGAGGCAAGGGTGCAGTTTGGTGATGTTGGTTGTGGAGCCTGATTATCTTCTTGATTTATAGGTCTTTTAATTTCAGTCGTGTTTATACCCCATGAAGTATTTACACCCCAGAAGTATGTACACTCTTCCACGCGGGGGAGTGCAGAGGGGGGGTACCCCCTCTGCGGGGTCTGAGGGGCCTATCCCCCCGGTTGGGGGGTCTGGGGGAAAGCGGGCCCCCCAACGGGGTTTCAGGGGCAGCGTCCCCCGATGGCGGTTCAGGGGCGAAGCCCCGAAGCAAAAATTTCCTTATAAAAGTATATTGTAATTTCATTGTAAATCTGGACCGTTCATTATAAGGTCGCAGATCTAACGGTAGAGATTATGTTAGGGTTTTTTTCCCTAGAAGGAAACTCTCTTTTATGAGGGAAATGTATTGCGGCTATGATTTGATGGTGAATATTGTATTCTGAGAGAGGAGACTGTGAGAGAAATAAGAGGAAGTTACAACGGGTTTTGTTGTAGGATGTATCCCTTCATTTGTTGGATAATAATAAAGGAAGGACCTGGAAATTTCTCTGGTGGACGTAGCCCACACTGGGTGAACCACGTAAATCTGTGTCTCTCTTGTATTGTGTGTCTTCTGTGTTTTGTTTCTGCATTTGTTTTATTTTATTGCTTCACGGTCCTGTTTTTCTAACACCAGAGACAACAAGTTTGAAGGGGAACTTCCAGGAAGCCTATCTTCTTCAATTTTTGGCCAAACGAGGTGCTGAAAAAACCCAGCTAGGGGTTTTTGGACATTCTGAAGTGATTGGAGCCATCTATTTGGATTTTTGAGCATTTTAAAGCACATATTTGAGCACTTTGATCAAATAATACAAAATATCCATTGGAAGTTGGACCAGGAGATGTAGCCCAAGAGAGGGTTGAACTCCTTTATCATTTGCTATGTTATGTTTTTTTTGTTCTCTGTTATTTTCTACTGTTTATATGCATATTGAATATTCTATTTCTATAAAAGTTGTGTTTGCAAAATTGATCCATTTGCATAAGAACACTTAAATTAAAACTTGAAAATATTTTCAAGAATACAAGTCTTCATCATTTTTAGATCAAGTTGGTATCAGAGCATAGGTTTTTGAATACTTCATTATTTGAAAGTGTTTTGTTTTTTGATGCTCAAAAGGTTTAAACTCACAATAGGAGAAGGTCAACTTGTAGAGCCAAGTTCTCATCCTTCAAGAAGGAAGATTATATCATCACCGCAAGCTTCAAGGAGGCATTCACCAAGTACGGATCATGAAGAGAGTCATGAACATATTCCTACAGAAGATGAAGATCTCAGAAATGATTTCATGGAAATGAGAGAAATGATGAAACTCTTGATGGAAGAAAGGAATACAAGGTTGCAAGGTGAAGGCTCCAACCCTTCAAAGAACAAGGGAGACAGTGGTGATAAAACTCCAAATGGAAATGGAGGGAATTGTGCTTCTCCACCACCCTCACCTCCATCTTCTTCTTCTTCTTCTACCAACTCAAGACCTCTTCCAAATTCTCCAAAAGGACATGGTAAAACTCCTTCACAAATTCCTTTGTTAAAACTTGATATTAAATTCGAATTGCCAATGTACAATGGAGAGGTAAATGCTGAGAAATTAGATAATTGGATTCGTCAGATTGAGGTTTATTGTAGGATACAAAAAATTCAAGATGATGAAACTAAGATTCAGCTTGCTTCTTTAAGATTGGATAGTGCAGCACTCATTTGGTGGAAATCCAAGACTCAAGAGGACATGAGAAACATGGTAAAATTTTAACCTCTTGGAATGATTTTATTGTTGCAATTAAAAAAAAAAATTACCCATTGGCATATATGCAACAAGCTACTATGGATTGGCAAAATTTTAGAAAAGCTAAAGGACAAAATGTGCAAAGATTTACTCAAGAATTTAGGAGAAGAGCTTTGGTTTTGGGAGTTGATTTGTCTTCTCAAGAAACTTTACTCAAATACATTGGAGCTTTACATAGTTATTTGAGACATACAATACTCATGTTTAATCCTTCAAATCTAGATGAAGTTTGTGTTCAGGCCACTCATTTGGAAGAAAGAGGAAGGAATGAAACTCATGAGGGTAACAAGAAGACTTTCAGTCATGGAGACAAAGGAAATAAGAAGTTCAAGGGAAATGGAAAAAATAATGTTGTTGTTAAGAAAGAGGGAGAAAAATTTACATGCAAACATTGTTCAAAAGATGGCCATGATGAAGACCATTGTTGGAAACTTCATCCTGAAAGAAGACCCAAAAATTTTAGCAAAAAAGGGAAGTCAAAGACTGCTGCAACCATACAACATGATTTAGGTTCTGATTCAAGTGATGAAACAAAGATTACAGCTATGGGTTATCAAGGTAATGGTTCTATTGCAAGTACTAGTTCTTCAAGTAACAATAATCTCAATGTAACTCGACAAGAAAAAGAAAGAATCGAACTTTTTCACATAAGGGTTGTTTCAAAG
>ML803620.1:15589-30470 GCA_009831015.1 Picea engelmannii
TGATTTATTCATGATTTATTCCAAATCCCCCATGCAAAAACTCATCTATTATTAGGGAATGCACACCTCCTCTTTGAGTGAGAGATTTATTCCTTAATTAATGATTTTTTTCATTACTATTATTAGTAACTACTATTTCGGATCAATTAAGTAAGTTGGAACTACTTCTCTTGTCAGTTAAGTGAGCTTAAGTGAGATAATGTGCATCACTTGACTCTTGTGGACATTAATGAGTGTGTGACATGTATCTTTAGTGGTCTAGGTTGAACTATGTGGTCTCCCTTAGCTTATGAAACCTATTTTAGCTATTTCTAGCTTTTTTTTACTAGAATTTCTATGTTGGAAATTCTATATATTCACCTCCTCTCTTCTTTTTGAGGATGGTTTCTCATGTACATTCATTTTTTATTAATACAATTCTCTAATTTGTGGAGAAAAAAATTTCTCTCATCTCTTGAATATCAGCAAATTGTTTGTGTTCAATTTAACTAGAATTCTAGATCTATCGAGGTTTCTGCAAGAATTCTACAACCCACACACAATAACCCGTGTATAGGGGAATGACTCTGAAAGAGTCTTGCCACAAATCTTGACACTTTACTTGATGAAGAAACTAAGTAACTATATTCTAGGAACACTTGTAACACTCAACAAATAATTTAAACACACAACTTATATACTAATCAATAGTTACACTCGAATGTAAACACACAACATGCATTTAAACTAAGATCTTAGCTCATGAGATGTTATATCTCATTGCTACAATACCTCTAGAGGTCACACCATGCATAACAAGCAAGTAAACCAAATACCCAAAGACAAAGTCTCATTAACAACCTACGCCCTTAATACCATATAGTTTGAATACAATAACTGATTATTCTGCATCCATTCTTTCAACAGTAAAAGATGCATTCAAAGTTTATTAAATGTGACTAGGTCATCACAAACCTTCTATATTTAATATTAATTCTTATTATCTAAAACTAAGTGATTAAGTATTTCCTTGTGAATATATATGAATTATGGAAGTCTCGGCATGCTCATACATCTCATTTCATATCATTATAATGTGTTCAATAAACCAACCTTCGTTAATTTAGAATCAATCCTGTGCATATCATATTATAACCCTAGGTTGGCACATACACAGTAGATGAATTCTAGATCCCAATTTATCCAGTGAATGAGGTGAGTTCTTACTTATTCATCATTTATGGGAAGTATTTAAACGACATATTTGAGATTAAGTAAGCTACAAATAAATATTGGAACATATGTGACCTTCAAATATCTACAGAGAAGGATATATCCTTTGGTGAAATACATGTATAAAATCGTTTATTTGCAATCTATGTGTTCATATGAAAGATTCTCCATCGTACTAAGGGAAATCTGATTCATAACTTAAGAGAAATCCCCAATGGGTACAGAACACACAAAACCTCAAGAAAACTTAGAATCTAGACTCCACACCAATTTGTTCAAGAATGTAGCTACAACAAAGTAAAAATAGGCAATATACAGATAACTCAACTTACTAGGGGAGTTGGGCCCATGCCTTCCCAAGTAGTGAGAGAAAATGATTCAGTAACTCACCACACTTATGAACAAGGATAAATCAAAACCTAATTAATATCACACATAAACCCTTACTTTACTCACAACACATCCATCATAATATCAAGACAGGAAATGGATAACACAGTTTTTCATTAACTTTTGCAAAGAGTATGTACAGCATAAAAAATTACATAGAGAAAAACCCCTCATATATATCTAGTTCTAAGTATATCATATTACATTGCTTTCCCCAGTTCTTGGGAACTCAGGGCCAAAAATGACTTAACAAAACTAGAGGATCTTACTAACCACAATTTCCTCTATCTCAGGAAATCGTTACAACCATATTAGATATCGTCTTGTGTTGAGTTCAGACCCTGATCTGGTGCTAATCTAGAATATTTGTTCATGGTTCGATCCCTGTGTAAATAGAATACTATTGGTTGCAAGGGAAATGGTCAACAACCATTACATTAACCATAAGAACAATACCCATATTGTTAACTCCATCCTGGGTGTGCGCAGCTAGGAGAAGCTACAACCGTAGGTACCAAAATGCCTGAGTAGGTACTAGAAAGCCAGGAATAGTGTGGGAACAATTGTTGCATTGAAAAGGTAAGTGTATTTTATCATTGGTAAACAAATAGCTAAAATATCCTAATTAATTTATCAAGAACTTCAGAAAATATCGAAATGACAACTTTTACCTCATGTTGTAATTAGGATCTTTAGGCAAGAAAATAGGTAGTAATGGGAGTTAATAAGTTGTATTTCAATACCTAGGTAGGGGGGTAAATGGCCAAAAGAGGTGTATGGTGAGTAACAAAATGGGAGCTCAACATTACCCCCACACCTGGTTATTTGCATGTCCTCATGCAAAGATATCTCAAAAAATGTTCAAAATTGAAATACAACATCCCTTCAATCCGACAAGAGTCTTGCAACATTTATCAGGATGCTGAGGCTTGAGTTATTTTTTTCCAATCTGCCACTCCTCCTTGGTTGTTCTGGCTGGAATATCTTATGCATCCGCTTATTGATCTTCTTAGTTTCAAATTGAAGTTTTTCAATTTCTTCTTGAAACTTCTTACCCCGATCCTTTAACTGTTGATTCTCTCTTTCAATGCACCTATTTAGGACAGACAACTTCATGACTTCCTAATGCAACTTCTTAACTTTTCTATTTTGTTTCTTGAGCTTCCTTTCCAGAGTAATTTCACTAATGGATTCATCTTTTAGAACATTTGAACCCTCACAAGTTTCAACTCCCTTCTTAGAAGGTCCTTGAATAATAATGATGGGAGTCTTTGGAATTATAGGTTGTAGTTTCTCTTTCGAAGCCTGGTGTACAGCCTTTGATATTTAATCGTTACATCCTCCTTCTTCTGCGGGGGTTAACAACTGTGCATGTGGATCCACGAGATCATTTGGCTCAATGAAATCGTTTACCTGTGGTTCGTTAGGGTCTGTAAATTCTATGCCTGGCTGAGATTGTTCCACAAGCTTTGGACGCTTAACAACTTTGAAGATCTTCAAAATGGGCAAAGTATCCTCTCCATCATCGTCAATAGGGATTGGGTCTTTGTGTGTTGCAACCTGTGTTTACATGGGGGTTGGCTTATCAATTTTTGGAACAACTTGTTTTTCCATGCGACGTGTGATCCTACGAGCTGGAGAAATCTCAATTGGTGTTTTAATTTCCGTGGTCTCCTTCTTTGATTTTCCATTCCTCCCCCCCCCCCTTTTTCTATCGCTTTTCCACTCCTATCAGTCCTTTTTTTTTCTGAATGGATCCTTTCTTTTCTTTGTCGTTTACCCAAATTGCTCGACCCTTCTTCCACTACCACAGTGATTTGGTTAATAAATTCATTCTCATGCAGGAACTGATCCCATGTATTATTTATTTTGTAGAGATCGGCGTCTACCAACAGTTTTACCAACCCATGATGGTAGATGATATTCTGGGGATTTTGACTATTCCTCCTTACCATATTAGCCATTTTTTTCTAAACTCTTGTGCAGATAGTATGGGAAATTTATCAGTTCCTTTGATTCAAAATGAAGAAGAATTCGAACATGATACTGGTATGTGAGGGAATATCGTCCCTCACAAGTTAAATACCTCTGTAGAATATCCAATGGTGCTTTCCACTCATCCATGAGGTATGCCCTTGGAACTCTCTTTGCCCAACTCACATTTTGGTATTGTGCCTTCAGAAACTGGTTGCAAATTTCTATGCCCAACGTCAATTTATTGAACCAGTATTCTCTGGTCTTGTGGAGGCTCGTGACATTGGCTATGGTGTCCTCTGTAACCTCTATTTCCAAATTTGCGACCCTAGCCAATCCTCCATCAAAAATCTGTGCGAACTAAAGAGAAACCTGATCATTAAACCTCCGAAATTTGGTGAAAAATTTATGCCTGCCTGCTTCTTTAAACAATTTCTTACATCTGTGATACTCAGGCACAGCTTCGAGTGCTCCCCGAGAGACTAGTTCATGGTGATCTATCACCATGCTGAAATGTAGGTGTGGACGAAGGTTTTTCTATAGTTGAATTGAGGAATACTCAAAGGGGTGAGGCGAAGAAAGATACACAGAGTAGCGAGAAGGGAAGGGTCTTGTGAATACGGGTAATTTCTAGCAGAGGCTGCAGAACGATGGTGATCAATAATTTATTATAGTGCATCTGGAAATGTCATGGTGTACCATTTAAATTTGCGATAAGGTGATATGAATCTGTTTCGTGGTAATGATGATGAGGTGACTCAGTACGAGAGTGATGATTCAAAATCATGCAATCTAACAGGAATCATTCAAACGTTATCGATTTCCCATTTATGAAAAGGTCAATTACTAAGGTTCGTGTATTTTTTCTTAAGTGTGAGCTCGTTGCACAAACTCATCATTTGTGCAACAAGAAATAATATGTATGGGTGGGTAAAATATCAGATGAAGTGGACGAATAGGGGTAAAATTCATATGACAGGCGTATAGGGGTGGCCAATCGTGCTACACATGGGAATTATGGTATTGGTGGTCACCTAATAAGTGAACATCCCTACGTTGAATGGCTGAGTGATGAGGATGGTTTGGATTGAAACAAGAAGTTGTTCAAACAATATTCCTTTATTCCTAACAAACCAATCAGAATCCTAAAGCAAACTTACCTCAAAAAGTAATTACATGTTTCCATTGTAGATGTGAAATTCTTGAATTGTCATTTCTGCATAGGTGCAGGAATGATATTGTGTTTCCTAGTGCTCTTGGCCCTGTTATTACTTGCCCTGTGCTTTACAAATATAGAACTAAAAAATGTACCTTATACTAAATTAACTCACAGTTGGTTCATAAAATATTCAAATTTGTGGAGTTCTGAACTTATTGAAATACTGAAATCTAAAATAAGAACTAATCAAGGAGTAGGACAGTAGATGTTGTATTTGTTATTTGTGATGATGATGGAAATAAATACAACACAAGTGAAGAAACAGGGGGATGGAAATTCGAATTCAGACTGTGTCCCAAGCTCTATATCGAGAATCATGTCCCACATTTTTAGTAGAAACCTCCTCTTTGTAAGACCATCTGAACTATTACAATTTCCTTGTAACCAAATTCCTTTTTATTCACACTGACTGTCACACTATCATACAGATCATAACTAATTTGTCTTCACCACGACCCGAACTTCCGGGACAAAACCATCCATGTGAAAGATGTGTTGTCGTTGAACATGGGTGGAATTCATTGGATTACCAGCCATTGATGAATATTGTTAACCAATACGAGACTGCTCACCTTTGATGATGATGAGAGTCAAGTTCCCACTGGTACAACTTGTTGGGCATGAATTGATGTGTTGATGTTGAATGTCCTGCAAGATCTGGTAGACAGGAGGCATTAATGAATCCCCACTGTCGTCAACGAGAGAGCCTGCCATTAATGTATGCAAGCCTCTAGGCACCATACACATATCTGACTTTGTCCCCCAGATGATGTGTTGATGTCGATGGAGGCAAAGCTGTCAAAAGGAGAGTCTTAATGCACCCCTCATCATCTGACTCGAGAAAAAACAAACTGATTTGAAGAACATATATTAATTCCTGACAATTTTGGACAAGAAATTTTATTTGGCTCATCTACCAGCAAGTTGGTTTACAGATAGGCCCTTATCTAACCATGCCAGTAAACTGATTTTCAAGGATAGACTATATTTTTTATTATTTTTCATTATATATTTTTTTCTTTTTCTTTTTTTTTCTTTTTTTAATAATATGTACATACATTCAGAAAGTTGAAAGAAAATATTTAGTCAGAGGTGGAAGAGGGGGAAGGAAACCCCCTTCCCACTATCTCCATTTCAGATTGTTGTAAAATATCTTGTACAAAGTTATCCTTGGACGTTGGTCGTTGATACAGCCTCAGTCGATGGCCATTGACCACAAAAGAATGTTGACGGTCATCAATTGTTGTTAACTTGACTGATCCATTGTCGAAGACAATGTCGATCTCGTAAGGCCCCATCCATATTGTAGTGAGTTTTCCTATGAAGTTCTTAAGCCAAGAATAAAAAAGGAGAGCCCAGTGACTAGGCTTGAAGACTTTCTTCCCGATGAATTTATCATGCCATCGAGCCCTCTGTTCTTGTACAAAAATAGTGTGTTGAACTGCATTTTTCTTGATTTCATCCAGTTCATTGAGATGGGTTATTCTATGTTTCTATGCCTCTGATATATCTATTCCTAGTTGTGCAGTTGTCCTAAAGGTTTTCACTTGGAGCTCAATAGGCAGAAGAACATGTTTTCCATACACTAGCTCATATGGAGTAAAACTTGTGGTATTTCTCCATGTGGTTCTGTAAGCCCATAGTGCTTCTAAAATCCTATCTGCCCAGTCTTTGTGATGTTGCTAGACCGTCTTGGTTAGGATCACTTCTAGTACCTTGTTTGTAGACTCCACCTGCCCATTTTCTTGTGGGTAATATGGAGAAGATTTATAGTTCTTTATCTGGTACCTTTGAGTAAGCGCTTGTATTGAATTGGATGTAAATTGTGCCCCGTTATCTATCACAATTTCTCTTGGAATACCAAAGCGAGTAAAAATATATTTGTAAAGAAAATCTATAACAGACTCTTCACTAGAAGAATGAAGGGATTTTGTTTCTACCCACTTAGTTACGTAATCAGTGCAAACTAAAATGTACCTTTTTTTCCATGATGAAGGAGAGATTGGTCCTACAAAATCCAAGGCCCATCTTTCAAAAGGTTCGACTAGCACTTGGGTTTGTAAGGGTGTCTCTTCTAGTTGTATTGGCTTACCCATTCTCTGACAACTGTCACAACTCCTCACATACTTTTTGGCGTCTTTGAACAACATTGGCCAATAGTACCCTTGATGAAGCACTTTGTAAGAAGTCCTTTTATCTGCGAAGTGGCCTCCGCAGGGGCTATCATGATAGGCTTTCAGGATATCATATGTTTCATCTTCTCGTACACATCTTCTGATAATCATGTCAGGTCCTGTACGAAAAAGATATCCCCCAATCCATGAATAAGTTGCATTGTTCTTAACAATTTGTGGTCTTTCTCTCGGGGAGAGATGTTGAGGCAACTTTTCTGTGGCCAAATAGTTGGCTATGTCTGCAAACCACAGAATTTTAGTGGAAACAACAAACAAATGTTCATCAGGAAAAATATCGTCAACGAGATTATTTTCATCAGTATTATGTATTCGAGAGAGAAAGTCTGCAACCAAGTTTTCTTTACCAGGCCTATCTACTATAGTAATATTAAATCCATGCAACAATAACAACCACCTAGTGATCCTACCATTTGCAATGGGTTTTTTCATTAAAAACTTAATGGTAGAATGGTCAGTGTGAACAAAAGTTTCATGGCCCATGATATAATGTCTAAATTTATTGATAGCATGCACGAAAACTAGTAATTCTTTTTCTGTGATGGTATAATTAAAATCGGTTGGTGATAGGTTTTTACTACTGTAGTAGATGGCGTAAGATAACTGATCCTATTTCTGTCCTAGGACAGCCCCGAGAGAAGTTTCTGAAGCATCGGTACAAATGTGAAATGGAAGGGTCCAATCTAGTCCCCTCAGAACTGGTGTTGTGGACAATTTTTCTTTCAAGATTTCAAAAGAAACTTGACATTGTGCATCCCACACGAATTTAGTATCTTTGGCTAACAAATTGTACATAGGTGCAACCATATTTGTAAAATTTTCAATAAACCTTCTATAGTAGCCAACATGACCCACAAAACTTCTTACCTCTTTTGGTGAATGGAGTGCAGGACGGCCCATGATAACCTTAATCTTTTTCGGGCCCACTTTGATGCCTGAAGAAGAAACATGATGTCCAATAACAATGCCCTGTTGTGACATCATTTTACATTTTTTATGACTCAAGGCAACATTAGATTCCCTACACCTAATCAATACTTTTTACAGGTTATGAAGTGCTTTGGCAAAAGAGTGACCATAAACAGAAAAATCATCCATATAGATCTCAACGCACTCATGAATCAATTCAGCAAAAATTCCCAATACCTCTCTTTGGAAGGTGGCAGGGGAATTACGCAACCCAAATGACAAAACCTTATAGGCGAATGTCCCCCGGGGACATGTAAAGGTGGTTTTCTCCCGATCCTCTGGTGCAATCTGTATTTGATTATATCCACTAAAACCATCCAAAAAGGAAAAGAACTTTTTTCCTTCTAAAGTATCCAGTACCTGATCAATGAAATGCAATGGAAAATAATATTTTGGTGTTGCCTTATTAAGCTCACGATATTCGACACAAATTCTCCACTTTTTTTCCTTCTTAGGGACAACCATAAGTGGAGAGACCCACTTGCTATCAGATATAGGATATATAAAGTTAACATCTAACAACTTCTATAATTCTTCTTTCACTATATCCTTTACAACAGGATTCATACGACGTTGTGGTTGTCTAAAAGGTATGACATTCTCTTGAAGGTAAATATGATGCATACATGTGTCTAGGTGGCTATCAGGCATGTCTTTATAGTCCTAGGCAAATGCACCAGAGTGATTTTTTAATAGTATGATTAATTTCTTTTTTTGTTCAGAATCAAGGTCGGCGTTGATATTCAAAGTTTTTCCTGGGGTGATTTCAACAGTTATGCAATAGGGATCTATGGTCTCTTCGATGGCTGATACAAGAAAAGATGTAGTTCCAGTGGGATCAAAATTCTCTTGAAAATCTTTGTGAAAAATATGATTATAAGTTTGTGGTACTTCCAGAAACTGAGTACAATCCTCAACAGAAATAAACAAGTTCAGAAAATCATCTTCTGATTGGCTTTTCAATTCCCCTGCTTGTTCGAGGGTTATAAGGGGATGTAAAATTTATGTTTCTGTATGATCTCCAATTTCCACAATTTTCAGAGGTTCAATTCCTGCATCTTTAGAAGACTCTATTTTCTTGTCTTCGAAAAGTTCCATTTTTGTATTTTCACAAGTTTCGTACATCTACCAAGGATCTGACAGTGTTGGTTTGGCAGGTGGGTACAAAGTTAGTTTCTTCATTGCTAGACCATTTTATATGGCCATCTCCCCCAGCCTACATCTGATGAAAGCATCAGCTGTGGAAAACCATGGTCTCCCAAGGATGATAGGGTGGCCTACATTACTAGTTTTAGGTTGGATAACTAGAAAATCTATGGGATACTCCCAAGAATTTAGAGTTACCAAAATATCATCAAGCACCCCGACAGGATTGATCCTGGATCTATCAGCAAGTTCGAGTACCGTAGGTGTGGGCTAGAGAGTATCTAATTGCAATGTTTCCATTGTCAATACAGTCATGATATTTATTGCAACCCCGAAATCAATTAAAGTACTTCCTATGGAAACATCATTGATGGAAATGGTGACTATGGGATTTTCGGGGTCTGAGTACTTTTTCACCAATGGTTTCCCAGACATTAGCTCAACCAACTAACCTACTACGTGAATAGTGGGGGGTTCTTTTTGTTTTCTTCTAGGTTTCTTAATGCATAATTCCATGACATGTTTTGCGTAAATGGGAATATTCTTTATAGCTTGCAGGGGAATTTTGACACAAACATTATGTAGCTCATCTTCCAAGTCAAATTCAGGGAGGACTATTGGATTTTCTATGGTCATCCTTTCTGGGTAAGGTGGAATTTTAGGTGCTTGTGGTTTTTCTATAGGCATAGTATATGTTTGTGTTTGAGTGGAGGGAGTTACTATGTTTCTGGGTTGGTTATCATTTGTTGGTTGTTCAATAGTTTCTTCTTCTTCCCCAATGACAACCATGGAATATATTGGTTTCACGACTTTGCCCGATCTCAAATGTATATTTTGAAGAGGCATAGGAGTGATCAGGTAAGTCGGGAAAGGCTACATTTCAACATTAAAGGTAGGTTGTGCATCTTTGTTGTTTGGATTTGGTACCGGCTGTGTAGACATTTGTGTTGGTCGGGGATGGTTTTGGTTTGCAGTCAACTGTGGTAATTGTGGGACTGTTGTTTGGGTAGGCGGATACATAAATGGCATGGGTGGGGGATATTGTGGATAATTAGGATAGGGAATTGGGAACTATTGTTGAGGAATCATCCCTTGAGGGTTACCTCTCCAATTTTGTTGCCAAGGCTGGGTTTGAGTTTGTTGTTGTGGCCAAGTGTTTTTCCATGGAATTTGAGTGTTCCATTGTTGTTTATAAGCATTATAGGGTGAAACGTATGATGAAAAAGGATCCTGGGACATACCTTGGGCTCTTGGATGCCATGGTTTCTTTAATACAGCCTGAAAAGAAGGTTCTGCCACCTCCCTATTTTCTTTATATATAGCTTTAAGTCTAGGTAGTGAGGGGCAATTCTCCTTCTCATGATCCTTCGCACATATTGCAGAAACCTTCACATTATCCAATGGACATTTGTTATATGCATGCTTCTTTCGACAACGGGGAAAAAAAATATATACATCAACTTTCTCTCCTTCTTGCTTTTTCTTAACTTCTAGTAGAGAACTAAGAGTACCAAGAATCTCTGTTTTAAAATTTTCCAATAAATTTCCTAATTCTATCCTTGATACTCCACCTCCTACAATAGATCTTGTTACTTTTGGAAATACATCCCTTATTCCCTTACCAAATTTTTCTCGACTCCTAGAATATCTCCTACATAAATCACAAATGGTAGCAAGTGCCAATTGAGAGATATCACATGCACCCATTAGATTTAGCACATCAATGTATTCTTCTTGTATTACTTTAAGTAAGATCGTCCAGATGGTATCATTGTTTAAAGTAGTTTGATTGGTTTTCTGAAGATTATAGAGGAACCTTTCTATGTAGTCTTCAATACTCTCTTCTTCTAATTGTTGCATCTTAAAGATGTCATTGCGGGAGTCTCGAGTTCTACAGTAGTCTTGATATTTTTTAAGAAAAGTACTTACATGTCTTCCCAATATCGGATAGAATAGTCTTCAAGTCCCATAAACTATCTTAGAGCAGAGACTTTTAAGGTTGTTGGAAATAATTTTAATTTTTGTGCATCATCAACATAGTTATAGCTTCTGCAGAGAATGTCAAATTCAAAAAGAAAAGCATATGGATCCTCTATAACCATACCTATGAAATTTGGAAGGACCGACGAGGGAATATTTTTCATGTTTACATTTGGAATTAAATCAAGTATGGGGAATCCAAAGGTGGATTCTCCTTCTGGTTCCCTATTTCTTTCTTCTTCGTCCGCCTTGTGGCCAAATATACTAAATTCCTCTAGGCTTGGTGAGCATGGTGGTTCAGATACTGGATTATGATGAAGGATAAAGGTGTCCCCTATTTTCAATATTCGATTTCCTCCCACCACAGAAGTTTCCACTTGTGAGATGACCACGTTGTGGGATGTTTAGAGCAATTTATGTATATGCTCTAGATTAACAGTCTACTCTAATGTTGGATTGATGTCTGGCTTCCCAACCTGTGCCCCTTTGGCTGGTTGGTCCTGGAATTCTCCCTCTTCTTCCTGGACCTTTTCTATTGTTTGGTCAGATTGCAGGGTGGCCACCTTTGATGTAGAACCCTCCCTCAGTGATCTTCCTACATATCTTTCAGCCATATTAATAGGAGGAGTTTTATTGCCACCAAATAAATTTTCTGGAAAATCAGTTTTTAAAAATATACCCTTGCTATCCCTAGGCCTAACCATGAGTTAACCATATGCCAGATAGGGTTTGGAAGGACTCACAATAGTGGAAATGCAGGTTCTTACCTTTAATCTTACTGTATTTCTGCCACCATTATGGAAAAAACACTCCAAGAAATCAATCAAACTATGAAACAAACTAACTTCTTACCTTTTACCTTTTAGCAGTTCCCCGGAAATGGTGCCAAAATGTTGGGCTATTTAATCGCTGTAGTAAAATCCCAGATAAATTGTCAACTAGGTTCGTAAGTTGATGAATTGCAGGCATAGTATGTGCAGGCAACTGACAGAAGTATACTCTAATTTGTCTTTACAGGAGTAAGAGGACTAAGCAATCACTTGATCAAGAAAAAACTCAAACCAAACTATCATTACTCTACTCTGAAACTTAACAATAAACTTTAAGGAATCAATCATGTAAATTCTATGAAAAAAACAATCTATTGAAAACAAAACAACAATTTCCCAAGCAAATGTTTGTATCAACCAACTTTATGGATCCACTCAAGTCTCCATGTGATTATGTTACTGACCTATCATGAGACTAATCAGCTGGAAAATGTTCCCTATCTACCAACCCTATTCTTAACCTAAGAGGCTTACCTCATAACAAGCATGACAGACTACAGGATGCCACTGCATTCTTACCCACACACAATAACCCGTGTACAGGGGAATGACTTTGAAAGAGTCTTGCCACAAAGATTGACACTTTACTTGATGAAGCAATAGAGTAACTATATTCTGGGAACACTTGTAACACTCATCAAAGAATTTAAACACACAACTTATATACTAATCAATAGTTACACTCGAATGTAAACACACATCATGCATTTAAAGTAATCTCTTAGCTCCTGAGATGTTATCTCTCGTTGCTATAGTACCTCTAGAGGTCACACCACGCATAACAAGCAAGTAATTCAAATCCCCAAATAAAGAGTCTCATTAACAACCTATGCCCTTAATACCATAGAGTCTAAATACAATAACTGATTATTCTACAGATACAATCCATTCTTTCAACAATAAAAGATGCATTCAAAGTTTATTAAATGTGACCAAGTCATCACAAAGCTTCTATATTTAATATTAATTTTTCTTATCTGAAAATAAGTGATGAAGTATTTCCTTGTGAATATATATGAATTATGGAAGTCTCAGCGTGCTCATACATCTCATTTCAGATCATTATAATGTGTTCAATAAACCATCCTTTGTTAATTTAGAATCAATCATGTGCATATCGTATTGTAACCCCAGGTTGGAACATACACAGTAGATGAATTCTAGATCCCAATTTATCCAGTGAATGAGGTGAGTGGTTACTTATTCATCATTTATGGGAAGTATTTAAAAGCGATATTTGAGATTATGTAAGCTACAAATAAATATTGGAACATATGTGACCTTCAAATATCTACAGAGAAGGAGATATCCTTTGGTGAAATACATGCATAAAATCATTTATTTGCAATCTATGTGTTCATATGAAAGATTCTCCATTGTACTAAGGGAAATCTGATTCATAACTTAAGAGAAATCCCCAATGGGTACAAAACACACAAAACCTCAAGAAAACTTAGAATCTAAAATCCACACCAATCCGTTCAAGAATGTAGCTACAACAAAGTAAAAATAGGCAATATACAAATAACTCAACTTACCAGGGGAGGTGGGTCCATGCCTTCCCAAGTAGTGAGAGAAAGTGATTTAGTAACTCATCACGCTTATGAACAAGGATAAATCAAAACCTAATTAATATCACACATAAACCCTTACTTTACTCACAACACATCCATCATAATATCAAGACAAGAAATGGATAACATAGTTTTTCATTAACTTTTGCAAAGAGTATGTACAACATAAAAAAATTACACAGAGCAAACCCCCTCATATATATCTAGTTCTGAGTTTATCAGATTACATTGCTTTCCCGGGTTCTCGGGAACTCGGGGCAAAAATGACTTAACAAAACTACAGGATCTTACTAAACACGATTTCCTCTATCTCAGGAAATCATTACAACCATCTTAGATATCGTCCTGTGCTGAGTTCGAACCCTGATCTAGTGCTACTCTAGAAGATTTGTTCATGGGTTGATCCTTGTGTAAATAGAAGACTATTGGGTGCAAGGGCAACAATCAACAACCATTACATTAACCATAAGAAAAATACCCATGTTGCTAACTCCATCCTGGGTGCGCGCAGCTAGGAGAAGATACAACCGTAGGTACCAAAATGCCTGCGTAGGTACTGGAAATCCAGGAATAGTGCGAGAACAGTTGTTCCATTGAAAATGTAAGTGTCTTTTATCATTGGTAAACAAATAGCTAAAAGATCCTAATTAATGTATCATGAACTTTAGAAATTATCGAAATAAACAACTTTGACCTCATGTTGTAATCAAGATATTTAGGCAAGCAAATAGGTAGTAATGGGAGGTAATAAGTTGTATTTAAATTCCTAGGTAGGGGGGTAAATGGCCAAAAGAGGTGTATGGTGAGTGAAAAAATGGGAGCTCAACAATACCGCTGTAAACTTGTACCTCAACATGTACCATAAACAAGTGCATCAACCATTCACCAACCTGTGTTAATGTTTATGCCATTATTATAGTTCTTTGCATTTCATAAGATAAGAGCATAATAAGAACAAGATCACTGAGAAATACACATCCACAATAGACACAGCATTTATCCTGGGAAACCCTCTAGGGGAAGAAAACCCAGCAAAAACTTCCTTATCATAAATAGCTTATCAAATGTTCAAGAGATAACTCAACCAATACAGAAAATCCTCCTCCAAGAGATGCGCCACCCTTCTTCTCCTCTCACCAACTTGAAATAGAAACTTACCTCATAAGAGAATGAGCAAGTGAAGTGTGTGTTAGAAGTGAGATGCTAGCCTCTTATTTATATCAATCTGGCACATGTGAAGAGTCACCATCTAGCAGGGCCGACCTCTCACACTGGGTGGGTAAATCCACCTTTAATTAAAACTGGCCCTTTCATTATAACTGTTGGGGCCGACTTCTTATTTTGCACATTGTAATTGTCCGATGACCAATCCACAAAAGGGGATTTGGTCCTTAT
>ML803620.1:131540-185603 GCA_009831015.1 Picea engelmannii
TTTTTTCCCTGGTTGGGTTTCCTCTTGAAAAATCTGTGTCTCATACTTGTGAGTGAATGTTGTGTGTGATTTCTATTCTTTATGTTATCTGCTTTATGTTTATAACTCTGAATTTCACAATAAAGACTCACTGCCACTAAGATCAATGATTCAAAGTTAAAAACAAGAGAAATTGTTAATAATCTACACTAACTGATTCACCCCCCCCCCCTCTCAGTTAGTTCATACCTGTAACAGGAATGTCACATAACTCATCACAGTTAGAGAGTTATGGCCATGAGAAGTTGGAGAACCCAGGTTTGGGTAATGGACCCAAGTTTGTTTGATGGATAACGATATGATTTTTGATATATTTTTAGGTAATACTATTCTATATGGGTAGTACATTTCATTCCATTTCTAGTGGTATGTGGAATGTCACATAACTCCTCACGGTTTGAGAGTTATGGCCTTATGAAGTTGGAGGACCCTCATATGTCATCTAGAAGCCCCAAAAGGTCAAAGTAGTCAAAGTGGTTTAAGAGATTTTAAAAGGTAAATAATAAATTGAAGTGATGAGTGTATTATGATTCAAAGTGAATACAAAATAAATTATTTCAATAATAAATTTAATGGAGAAATTAGAAGTGGGTTAACCCTAAAATAAGGAAAGTGGGCAAAGTGACTTAGAAGATGTTTTTAAGGAAGCTACTTGGAGAGTATAATTACGAGGCAAGGCACTCTCATTTAAGAAACACTTGAGCATATTGAATACCTATAGGTGTATGAGGTAACCAAAGGATGTCTAAGATTAATTTCCGAGGAAAGTAAAGAAACGAAGGCTGGAATTCAAGGAAGGATAAATTCTTTTGATGATGCTTTCTAAGGTATGTTTTTTTGAGGTCATCTCACCATTTTCGCAATAACGTTTTTTCTAGAATGATTCAGACCGTAAAATTTCTATGATATTGAGGAAACATATCCATGTATCCATGGTAAAACCTTCAGCATGTGGGTTGTTGTATGAATTAAATTCTATTGGGAAGGTGATGGGAATATAATGAGTGAAAAATGAGACAATGGATGGTGTTAGCACAGGAAGTCACCCTTGGATTGCTGCAAAGGTAAGCCCGATACCCATCAGAATTATATGTCACGGGTTGGTATAAAGGGTTCAAATGGCGCAGTCTTAGGAAAGTATCATCTTAACTTAGAAAATTGGACTGATATGTGTAGGCATGTGATGTCTGTGCTTAACTTCAATCAATGGGTTGTAGTAAGCATGAGTAGGAGGAATAATTTGGTGAGAAGTTGTAGAGGCTTGCTAAGGACATTAGGTCTTTCAGCAACCCAAGGAGGAACAATTTAAAAGAAAGAACTTCTCAAATTTAAATCTCAAAGAAATTGAAAGGAACTGTAACAACACTATAATCAAACTTTCATCATAATGCAATCACAATAATTCAAGTGAATCAGTCAAACATGAAATCTTTCATCATCAAAGGGAAACAAGAGGGAGTAAGAAAGATGACTATCATTAAACAAGAAGTCTCAAATGCATATACATAATTAGAATCCAGAGTCTTTACTAAAACTTTACAATACGAGAGCTTTTCTCTACCATCGAACCTAACAAAATATCAAAACTGAGTATTTATACTCAAAACAACTTTCTCCCTTCAGAAGCATGCTCTGGTCATGCATTCAAGGCTTGGTCTCTGCATCTTCTTCTATCAGGAAACAGTTGCATTCTTCTATCAGACACAAGATCAAAACAGCATGGGTTTCACCAGAAAATTCATGACATGGAACTTTCGGTTGATAGTCTGCCCTCCATGACCAGATTTTCCATGCTTTACAATTATGTGGTGAAACGAGGTTTCAACCACCTTCCCCATTTCCATTAATTAACTGCATCAGGATCAGGATGGATCTTGACACCCATGAATGCTCTAGGAGACGTTCACGACTCCTCCAAGTTCGACCCTTGGCACAACTCCCATTCATCGCTCCACAGGACCTCGATTCATGACCTTACACACCCCCATATGAAATTTCAGGATTTATCCTGTTGGGAGTTTTCACTCCCCTTGATTTCAAATATCTCGATGCTTGATCCCATGAAATTATCCATCTATATCGATGGTCAGACTTTCTTTGAACAATCACAGCCACCCGTTGCTCGACATGCACTTTCCCTTTCTTTATGGATTTGCTGCCATATGACTGTGGGTTGTGATCATGGGCCCAACTCTTAGGCGTGTCACGATTTATCATTTATTGAACTCACGCTGTACTCCATGCTCAAACCTCTGAGTTATGAAATCACGATCTCTTGGATTAGGTGCCACGCATCCCCTTTGAAATAGATGGCCCAGATGAATATCGACATTATGGGACCTTGAGCCGTCGACACTTCTCACTTCAGCTTTCCCGAAATGATTTTATCCATGTTGATTTCATGCCATGTGTGCTTATCGAATGGACAGCCAAGATAATTTTTGGGCTTCATGAGTTTTCAAGACTTTAACCTCTTACTTTCTCGACTCACGAAATCGCGAAAAGCTAACCCAACGGTCCATATCTCTTTTTTGATCAACAACTATGATATTTTCGCGATTTCGCATTTCCCGAGTTCTTATGACTCTGCTCCTTGACCGCTCCATCTCGTGAAACCATGAAATGGATAATCATGCACCAGGTGTCCTTCCCATGATCAAAAACTAGGATTGGATTCGCGATTTTGGGACTTTGTTAGACGCTAAAAATTGTGTAACTCTGTGATCCCAATAACCCGATGGGCGTCAATCTGGTCTGTCTGATGGATCTCCATTGTTGACAATTGATCTTGCTCACTCACCTAATTTGAGTCTGTATCAGACCACTCTAAGTGTTGTGATTTTTGCTCGTAGTTGTGGCCTGCAACCCTTGACAACTATATGTGATAACATTTGGCTCCACAGGGGATGGAACGCTCCCTGCGAGCTACCAAGAATAAGTAGTTCTAGTCGCCTTAAGCATTGGGCTATGGAGTCGAGCTCAAAACATCCTACTGAGGAATAAAAGTCGATAAGTAAAAAAATAAATAAACACACATGCTTGAAGGATCTTATTTATGTACAGTCCTAAACTAATAAAATTTTACACAGTGCTAGGTGAAAGCAAACTTCCACCATAGCCATTCAAGTAACTTCCTAACTGGAAGCTCCTTGGCTCTGTCAGTGATTGATAATATATGATGCAAACATGACAGTAGAATGGTTACATCCTTCATATTTCCTTTGAATGATCAAAACGATATGAAGCTAAGAGGCTTCAAAATGTGGAGGAACTACAACTCCATGTACTCCCTGGCTGGCTCATAAAATAGGTGACATAAAGCATGTTCTGTCTGGAAGATGCTCACACATGGATGGATATCTATGGAAATATCAGGTGAATGAGAGGTTGATGCAGGCTGACTAATTTCAGATGATGTCTACTCACTTACAGGCCCTGAGCAGGCTGTAAACTTCATATTTGGATCCTCATCTTCTTCTCCATGGCTCTCCCAAGGATCAGATTCATAATCATCATAAATATGGACCATGGGAAAGATCTTCTTTTTTTCATGTCATTCAACGTCTTCATAGTGATCAAATGTAGGATAAGATTGTTGCTCATCATCACTAGAATATTCATCAAAAAAGGGTTTCCCTTCATATATATGATCCACCTCAAAAATAATGATCCCATCGAGAATATAAATGTTAAAAATATCTATTTCAGGGACAACAATAATTGTTGCTTCTGGTTGTTCATACATATGATTTTTCTCTTTAATCCTAGGTAAAAATATATCATGGGAAAAATCTTGAAGGAAAAGAGAAGAATCTTCCTCCACAACAATCTCTTCTTCATCATAAGCAGGGATACCAGGAACATCTTCTTCAACCCCATATCTAGGAGAGCTATCTACTGTAGACAACATCTTCTCTATAAACTCGGAATTTTCAGAAGATGCATGTTGATCTTTATGAACATATAAAAGAACAGATGTATCTGAAATGATGTCAAATGTTTCTATGCTAGGGATAACATAATGAATATCATTCAACACCTCTATATTGTCATAACAAATGATTTATTCCACAACAACAACTTCATCACAAAACTGATCTTTGTGACAGGAAAAATCTCTATAAAGAAAATAAAACTCATCACAACAGTTTTCATAAAGATACTTAAGTGAAAAATAATCCTTACAAAATGAATTGAAAGCTTCATGAAAATCTATCAAAGAGTTGATGCTTGTAGTGGGAAGAGATTGACACCAATCATGGGAAATTCCTTTTAATGAACACTTGAAAAGATGAATCTGAACATCTTCATGCACGATATGAAATCAATGAATAAATTCATGAAAGTCCAGCAAATGTTCAGCTGGTACCTCCAAACGTTTTGCTTGAAATTAAGGGAGGATATATTCCCATTCATCTCTATCAGGTAGTGGATTTGGGAAACCAACTATTTTCGAAAAATCACAGAAGGCATACCTCAGAGCCGAAGTCTCTTTCATTTCAAACCAGTGGAGTCGCCAATGGATTATTTAGGCATGGATTCACTAGATGAAAGATGCACAACTTTGAATGTGTATGGTCTTTGTTCACCATCAAAGACCAGATCTGATCATGTTCATTCTCCCAGGGAACTTCTCAATATGAGAAAGAAGTTGCTAAAAAATTTATTGAGAAAGATCCTCTGGGTCAGCTTCAGGTGTACTAGAGGAAGCCACAACTAAAAATGTTGAGTGGAAACAGTGTATTCGCCAGGTGCAAGTGAAATCTTCAATGGTTCTGATATCTGATGCACCTTTAGAATCAGAAACTTTGTTGTCATTCAATCCCAGGGAAAAGTCTTCAATTCATTCCCTGATAATGGTGCTAGAAATGTTAGCACCAGAAGTCACCCCTCGATTACTGCAGAGGTAAGCCAGATACCCATCATAATTATATGTCACATGTTGGTATAAAGGGGTCAAATGGGCGTAGTCTCAGGAAAGCATCGTCTTAACTCAGAAAACTACACTCATATGTGCAGGAAGGTGAGGTATTGGTTTAACTTCAATCAGTCGGTTGTAGTAAGGGTGAGTAGGAGGAAGACTTTGGTAAGAAGATGTAGAGGCCTTCTAAGGACATCAAGTCTTTCAACAACCCAAGGAGGAACAATTTAAAAGAAATAAATTCTTGAATTTAAATCTCAAAGAAACTTAAAGGAACTGTAACAACACTATAATCAAAATTTCATCATAATGCAGTCACAATAATTCAAGTGAATCAGTGAAACATGAACTCTTTCAGCATCAGAGGGAAACAAGAGGGAGTAAGAAACATGATTGTCATTAAACAAGAAGTCTCAAATGCATATACATAATCAGGCCATAGGCTTTACTAAAACTTTACAATACAAGACTTTTCTCTACCATCGACCCTAACAAAATATCAAAACTGAGTATTTATACTCAAAACAACTTGCTCCCTTCAAAATCATGCTCTGTCCATGCATTCAAGGCTTGGAGTCTGCATATTCTTCTGTCAGGAAGTACTTTCATTCTTCTGTCAGACACAAGATCAAAATAGTATGGGTTTCACCAGAAAATTCATGACATGGAACTTTCAACTGACAGTCTGTCCTCCATAGCCAGATTTTCCATGCTTCACAATTATGTGGTGAAACGAGGTTTCAACCACCTTCCCCATTTCCATTAATTAACTACATTAGGATTGATATGGATCCTGACACCCATGAATTCTCCAGGAGATGTTCATGACTCCTCCAAGTTTGGCCCTTATCACAACTCCCATTCATCACTCCACACGACCTCGAGTCATGACCTTATGCACCCCCATATGAAATTTTGGGATTTTGTCTGTCGGGAGTTTTCACTCCCCTTGATTTAAAATATCTCGATGCTCGATATCACAAAATGACCCATCTAGATCGATGGTCATAATTTCTTTGAAAAATCTCAGCCACCCATTGCTCGATAGGTGCTTTCCCTTTCTTTATGGCTCTACTACCATATGACTGTGGGTTGTGATCGTGGGCCCAACTCTTAGGTGCGTCACAATTTCACATTTCGCGAACTCACACTGTACTCCATGCTCAAACCTCCGAGTCATGAAATCATGATCTCTTGGATTAGGTGCCACACGTCCCCTTTGAAATAGATGAACCAGATGAATATCGACATTTCGGAACCTTGGGTCATCGACACTTCTCACTTCATCTTTCCCGAAATGATTTTATGCATGTTGATCCTACACCACATGTGATTCTGGAATGGATGACCAATATCATTTTTAGTCTTTGCGATTTTTCAAGACTCTACCCTCTTACTTTCCCGACTCACGAAATCATGAAAAGCTGACGCAATGGTCCATATCTCTCCTTTGATCAATGGTTGCAATCTTTTCACAATTTCGCATTTCGCGAGTTCTGATGACTCTGCTCCTTTACCGCTCCATATTTCAAAACCATGAAATGGCTAATCGTGCACCACATGTCCTTCCCAGGATCAACGGCTAGGATTGGATTCATGATTTTGGGACTCTGTCAGACACTAAACTGTATGTAACTCTGTGATCCCGATAACCCGATGGTCATCGATCTGGTCTACCTGATGGATCTCCGCTATTGACAAATGATATTTTTCGCTCGCCTGATTTGATTCCATATCAGACCTCTCTAAGTGTTGTGCTTTGTGCTCGTAGCTGCGACCCTTGACAACCTAATGTGATAATAGATGGGGATGAGACGATTACTGTTATGTTACTTGAAATAAAATTAAAAAAT
This sequence comes from Picea engelmannii, assembly GCA_009831015.1. Taxonomy (NCBI): domain Eukaryota; kingdom Viridiplantae; phylum Streptophyta; class Pinopsida; order Pinales; family Pinaceae; genus Picea; species Picea engelmannii. The sequence continues at coordinate 138,354 of ML803620.1, forward strand.
AATCATTAACATCATTTTCCCAAAAACATTTGGATATTATTTGTTGATCCATATGGATGTCAGTGGCCTCCCACCTATTCCAACTGGCTCATTTTGGCAGTTTTTTCCTAGTTTTTGGGTCCCTAACTTCCAGGGCCATTTTGCGGCCCTAAAAAAGTTTTTTAGATATATCCTCAATTAGATTGTAAACAAAGTCAAATTATTATGAACAAATGTGTATTCCTCATATAGACCTTTCCAACGGGCTATCGTACACCTAAAACAGAGATCGTATGCAAAAGTTACGACCCCGAGAAGTTGATGTACTAACTTACCCCAACAGGGCCCACATGAATTTTGGCACTTCATCTCCCAGGGTTAGGTTTTTGGAGGTATAGGGTTTTGTAATTCTGGTTTATTGTAAAAAATGTTTGGAGAGACTCATTGTAACCATCTTCTTGTGAATGAGTGCAACCATCACATCTCTTCTCAGAGATAAGCCACCACCATTCTAGAAAGCTTGTTTTCCACTGCATTTTACAATTTCAACACATTTTCTTATTGAATAGAAACCAATTTTATTGTATCTATGTTATTGTATCTTTTTTATCCTCGTGTTTCTGTGTTAATAATAATAATAATAATCTGTATTCATTTCATTATGCTCATAAAATACAGATTAGTTGTTTATCATGCCAATTTATTCCATGCTAAAATGCTAAAATCCCCAACTAGAAAAAAAAAATTGTGCCATATCCATTTTCTTTAAAACTTCAATATATAGGGTCTGCAACTTTTGATGTGCCCAAACTCAAAGAAAATTCTACAACTGTGAAACTTCCATAAGTTTAATTAATTTAAACCATACATGCCTTTTAAAATGATAAAGCATTCTGTAGGAGACTGTCAAAAAACTTTTTTTGGCTCAGCTATAATCATATCTAAAGTCAACATGAAAGGATGAGAAAGGAACCATTAATATCCTTCAGTTGTGCATTATAAAATCTCACTATAACCCCAAAAATAATTGCTGCAAAATCAAACTGGGTTCGAAACCCCAACTTGAGCATTGCAACCACTGTTTTATCAAACAAACATTAACTTTAAAAGTCAATCGAGTCCCCCCATGGATGGATAACAAAGTATGCCACTGTCTTGCTGATTCTATTAATTAATTTTTCAGCAGTTGAATCAGGGTTCAAATTTATTATTCGGACCATTTGTATTGGATGGAGGAACATGGCCCAGAGCAGACAAAATCGACGTGAAGTTTGAAGTATGGAACCTAAAATGAAGCCAACAAATAGCAATAACAATCACTTTCCATCACAATCTCTTTGCTTAAGAATATAAGCTCTGTGAAATTATGAATTGGTGGAAAAATATAATGCGCAGGCCTTCACACTTATCCATAACTTTACAAACAGTCAGAACAATAATATGAAAGAACAACAAATCCTTCAAGGTCTAGGCATGCTTGGTAAGGGTAATATATCTATTACAAAACCCTGAATGATTTTTTTTCCTTTTATAGAGACAACCATTAAAAATTGAATATGGGTGAAACCGAGTACATTTACCCACAAAACCTTTGCCAATAGCAACATCACATTAATTCCAATGTTGCTCCATACACAACACAACCATATATTAAAAATAAATAAATAAATGTCGAACCATATCCCTACTTCGAATCGCTTAAATATCAAAAAGGAAGCAAACCCAAATCGAAATGTGTTTTTACAAGGCCATAAGACTCACAATTTCCTCATAATATTTCACCATAATATCTGGAAAAACAAACACATTTTGCATGCAAAATCTAAGAGCCAACAAGATTATTTTACCCCGAGCAGATTTGAGACATTCATGAATGAAGAGTCAAAAGCCACATACCTATAATAAAAATGCTAGGAAATCACAGAGAACAGTTACTACTTCGTCGAGTGTTGAGAAAGATGAAAACTTCACTAACTAGATAACTTCCAAAATGAGTATGGACATGATGGAAAGGTGGTATCCTCGAGGTAGGGTAAGAATGATGTGCAATGAATGGATGTCGCTTCCCAATGTCGTCATTGAATTCCATCAACCACTACGTGGTGGGGTGCACTTAGCATATCAACCTACCTTAACCATTCACCATATTAAATTTTAAACCTCAAAGGTCGGGCTTCCAACATAGAAATAACAAATAGCTCATATACTTTAGCGTATAACTCGTATACCATATGAGAACTAACATCCATGTATGCACCCAAAGTCGCACTCAAGGTTGAAACATATCAAATTTTAGGTGTATAGAGTGTAAACCAAACTGATTAATGAAATGATTGTTTCTTTGTTTGAAACAAGTTGTAACATACCTAACATCCGTTAATTGCAAACAAAACTAGGTTGGGGTGTTCACCCTTTTATTTTCAAACTGTGAACTTCTTCTTGTAATGTAACCATGAGTATAGCTTGAAATTTTTAATAAGAGGAGTCACTTATTTTCCTTAAAATTGTTCAAAATGGGTCCCATCTATTTATTATTAATAATATATATACAAGTAATAATGAATTGCAACTCATTTGCAGGAAGGTATTTCATGTTGCGCTTTTGGGCATCAACACTTGCATCATGCACAATCTCAATGTTATTTCTCTGAACTTGTATCCTGCACGATGCCGTGTTATTTCTCTGAGCTTGTGTTCTACAAGATTTTTGTATGATGCAACACTATCTCTTTTGATCTTGTGTCCCACATGATGTTGTGTTGTTTCTTTGAGATTGTGTCCCATCCACTATTGACACCAATGAAAACGAGACTTCCAACAAAATCAATCCTAGGCAAACAAATAAAAGGAAAATTATGCTAAGTTATTCTACAACAAGCCTATGTTATAACATGTTGGTTGGAAACAATCAAGAAAACTGAATGGTAGTATAACCATCAGAAAAACTCTAAAACTACAATCACATGATCGTTTAAAGGCATTAACAGGCATTGGAGTGGTCTTAATCTAATATGGAAATACATTTAACACTCAAAAATAATAATTATTGTGTACATGACAACATAATTATTTTTAAAAGGAAATCCAACTAAGGAAGATTGTTCCAATTAGGTTTCAATTGGGTTATAGATATAAAATTAGAAAACCTCAAGTGTAAATGTGTTGAATCGGTACAAAATATATCTAGCTAGCAAATGACATACACAGTTTGCAAAGAAAATATGAGAAAAGAGAAGCAAGAGAGAAAGAATGGAAGAATTCTCATTAACCAAATGAATGAATGATAATTTACACATGATATACTCTATATAACTCAACTAATGCACACTTGAGGAGAAGCCAATGCGCCGTAGTGGTGGTCTAGAGTGATCTGGACACACACCAGTAGTTACGGGAGTAAACTTCCACCTAGTCTAGTCTCTCAGGTAGTTACGAGAGTGAACTGCCAACTAGTATGATTTAACTAGTCTCTTAGTCTCTAGTTGAATGACTGAAACAAAGTGAAGTGAGGAGGAGATCAGGGAATCATGAGTAATGTGCTAGTCTGGTGATAATCCCAAGGAAAATGTGCATTAGCTAGTGATGATCCCAATGTGGCATCTAGAATCGACTCAACTGATCAAACTGAAGTGTGAACTAAAGAGAATATTCTCCTAGAGGAATATTCTCCCTAAACTATAGAAGACTGGATAATGACTAGTAAAAATAGGTAAAACCTTAGGAAAAATAAATCCTAGGTGTGTAAATAGCTAAAATGATAAATCTGAAGTTGACTCAAGATTGAGCCCATCACAGATAGTGAAGGATGTGCAATAAGGAAGTTGCATGCTGAAGGAGTTCCCTATGGAGGAACTGTGTGAAGACTCTGTCGAGAGAACAGTGTTGAAAATTCAACAAGAAATGTGTGTCTAATTTATTTTTCCCTTAAATAAATTGGACAATAAATATCAATCTATTATCTCATTTATAATTGAGTGATTTGGAGTTGTAACAGAATTATAAGTGTAGTTATGTGAGTTGTAAAGTAGTTTAACTCAGTTAAGTGAGTTAATCTCAGTTGTACTAGTTGTAACTAAACTTGCACTAGTGAGAGTTTGGTGAATTAATTATTAATTAATTCACAATCAATGATCTCACATGCAACTGAAGATTTACCATTGTTAACTACATGCATGTCAGATCCAGTGGAGACCTAGTTGAGATAACAGGTGAAAGGGACAATTTGGCTATCCGTTGTGATTTGAGTGAAGTGCACTCATGCAATCACACACACAATGGATATGCCCATGAGCATGTGCAGTCTAGTGTAGAAGAATTTATTCATCCATTGCAAGGATTGAGCAGAGGAAGAGAATTGGCACATGTATTTGTTGATTTTTGTATGACAGTGTGAGACGATTGTATTGTACTGAGAGCTCTTGGATTAGAGTTTTTGTATGAGAATTTTTTCATGATCCATGATATACATAATATATGATAGTGGGGTTTTTATCTTTATGCTTTCCCAATAAAACATATGTGTTATGTTTGATTGATTCTTGTTCTTGATATTGCATTGTTGATCGTGGTTTAAATTCCACAAGAATATTAGTAGAAGTGATTATGTATTTAAAAAGCAACAAATATCTATTAGATCAGGAGAATCGAGGCAATATTTAATTGGTATTGAAATTTCTACATGGTATCAGAGCCACGAAAGTGAGGTGCGTAAATTTCAAGATTTTCACGGGTCCCTCCTCTAGCAGGGTGCGGCGATGCACTACTGACTGGTCCATGCATAAAAGTTACTAGACATTTCCCCAGGCTATTGTGCATTACAGTGCAGAAATCCCTGGACATTTCCACTCCCTAGACACTCATAGGGTGCGTACTTTCCACAGACCATTGTGCATCACAGTGCGTAAATCACTACATATTTCCGTGAGCCACTGTGCATTACAATGCGGAAATACCACAGTCAAATAACTCGAGAGGTGCGGAAACACTTGTAAGGTCTGCAGATTGGGTTAGAAGCGGTCGCAGAGGTTCAGTGTGAGACTGGAATGAGAAAGAGGGATTGCAGAAGCTGATTTTGTGATTGGATAGAATTCAAATTTGCAGAAAGTCTTTTCTTGGTGCTACAGTTGATTCAATATCAGAATGCTTTCAATGGCTTGAGGTTGGATTATGCACTCAAGGGCATCTCGAACTACATTGCTTGGAAGGAAAGGATGGAGGAAGTACTCGAAGACAATGGCTTGAAGGATTTCATTGACAAAGATGTTCCTAAGCTAGTTGCTATAGACACTACAAATCTTGATGCATGGTAAAAGAAAGTGGCAAAGGCGAGAAGGATTTTGTTGGAGGGAGTACAAGACCACATTGTCTCAAGTCTCCATGGGAAAGCCACACCACATGCAAAGTGGAAGGTTTTGACGGATCTGTTCCAAAACAGCAGCGACCATAGGAAATTGGCTCAAAGATAAACTCGGGAAGATCAAGATGGAAAAGGGCAACTCCATTCCAAAATATCTCATGAAGTTTTTCCAATGTTGGGATGAGATGGAGAGTGTGGGAATAACAGTTGTTGATGATGATTTGGTGAGCTTGGTTCTCCTAGTACTTCCCAAGAGTTGGCACAGTTATCAAGACTCTGTCAATGGAAGGGAAAAATTGCTAGATTGGGAACGACTATGGTTGGATCTAGTGCAAGAAGAGTTCAGGCGGAACACCAGAGATGGATCTTCATCAAAGCATGATGATGAAGAGGATTGTTATTTGGCTGCTAAGGCAAGGAGAGGAAAGGGGAATAAATTCCATTCAAAATCTGAGCCTAAAGTCAAGAAATTGGATTTGTCCAAAGTGAAGTGTTTTCACTATCACGAACATGAGCATCTCGCTACTAATTGTTCTCAGAAGAGGAAGAACAAGAAGGTTGTTGGAGCTGTAACTGGTGAGGCCCTTGCCTCGTAATTTGAACTTGACTTCTCTTTGATCGCATGCATGGCATCAAGTGCATCGGGATCAATGTGGTATTTGGATAGTGGCAGTTCCTTCCACATGACAGGAGATAGAGAGTCTTTCAATGACTTGGAGGAGAAAGATCTCAGAATGCATATTGAGATGGGTGACGATGGACGATACAGTGCAACTAGCATTGGTACCATTACCTTTCAAAGGGAGTCAGGTAAACCATTTCAATTGAAAAATGTTATGCATGTTCCAGGTCTGAAGAAAAACTTGGTCTCAGTCTCAATGTTGGAGGACAGAGGCTATTACATTGTTTTCAGTGATGGAAAAGCTTTCTTGTGACATAAAGCAATGGGTCAAGTCAATAAGATAGGTATTCGAGTTAAGAATATCTACATGTTGGAGGTAGATGGTTGCACTGCCATGATGGGCAAGGCAGAAAAAGTGGGGAGATGAGACAAGGGTGAATTATGGCATAGGCAATTGGACCATATTCATCATGGAGCCTTGAATATCATGCAGCAAATATCTACTGGACTTCCAATGGGAACACTTTCTTAGTTATACCAGTGCAAGGGTTTCACCATGGGGAAGTATGCAAAGTCCACCTTTCATGAAAAGGAGAACCATGCTTCGGCGATCCTGGAGAGAATTCACACAGACGTGTGTGGACCATTCTTGGTTGCTTCAACAACAAAACATAGGTATTATGTTATTTTTGTTGATGACTTTTCTCGTAAATGTTGGATCTTCTTCATGCAGAAGAAGGATCAAACATTCTCAAAGTTCTGTGAGTTTAAAGCATTGGTGGAGAAAGATTCGGGGAAGTAAGTGAAGGCTCTAAGGAGCGATAATGGTGGAGAATACATCTCTAACAAGTTCAAAGAATTCTGCAGCAAAGAAGGAATTTGAAGAGAAATCATAGCACCTCATAACCCACAGCAAAATGGAGTTGCGGAGAGGAAGAACATAATGATCGTGGGTGCAGCATGAGCGATGTTGCATGATCAGGGCCTACCAATGCATTTGTGGGTGGAAGCATGCAATACTACGGTTTATGTGCAAAATTGTTGTCCTCATAGAGTACTTGGCATGAGTACACCTGAAGAAGCTTTCACTGGTAAGAAACCTGATGTTTCTCATTTTAAGATTTTTAGCTCATTTGTTTATGTGCATGTGACTAAGGATGCCAGAAAGAAGCTAGAACCGACTGTTGAAGTTTTGATATTTGTGGGGTACACAAAAACACCCCATAATTATCATGTGTATTTTCCTAACAGTAAGATGACTGTTATGCGAAGGGATATAAAATTTGATGAAGGGAAATCCATGCAGTTGTCGCTTGAGAGGGAGCTAGACTTGCATGCAGAAGAGGAACTGTTGGTTCCCAAAGATGAGTCTCAAGATGTGGATCAGACACATGAGTAGATTCATGGAGTGGAGGAAGCCACTCAAGCAGAGCCATCCATCATAAATGGAAGAAAGAGAACCACGGAAGTTGATAGATTGAGACTAGATGTTGCATAGAATGTAGGAGCCCCTACTTCACAGCACAGATAGAGATGGCTCTTGATTGATTTACTGGATACATGGCTCTCATGAGAAAATGTATTGTGGCTGAATCATCTTCCTTTCAGGAAGCAGTGTAGGATCCCACTTGGGTTGATGCTATGGTAGAGGAGTATGAATCCATTGTCAAAAATAGTGCATGGGAAATTGTCCCAAGACCAGTTGACAAATTAGTGGTAGGTTCGAGATGGATCTACAAGGTAAAGCAAGTTGTTGATGGGAATGTTGAGAAATACAAGGCCAGGTTTGTGGCCCAGGGCTTCTCACATATCGAGGGGATAGATTATGATGAGACCTTTGCACTTGTCACAAGGTACTCTTCCATAAGATCCATCTTTGCACTCTCAATGCAGATGAGCTGGAGCATTCATCAGAGGGATGTAAAAACTGTGTTTCTCAATGGGATCATTGAGGAAGAAGTGTACATTGAGTAGCCAGAAGGTTTTGATACTTTTGACAGGGAGTCGCATGTGTGAAGAATCAAGAGAGCATTGTATGGGCTGAAGCAAGTACCCCGTGCTTAGTACACTCGGATAGACAACTATTTCACGGAACTAGGCTTCACCAAAAGTGAAGCGGATGCAAACCTATACCAAATTGTGGTGGAGGGTAAGATTTTAATCATTATTATTTATGTTGATGATTTAATACTAACTGGTGATGAGCAGGTGATACACTCATGCAAGGAGGACCTTGCAAAGGAGTTCGAGATGAAGGATTTGGGCCTTCTTCATTATTTCTTTAGATTGGAAATATGGCAGTGAGATGGTGAAATTTTTGTGTCTCAAGGCAAGTATGCAAGGGAGATACTGGGTAAGTTTCACATGGAGGGTTGCAAACCCATGGATACTCCTCTTCCAAGAAACTAGAGGAAAGAGGATGCTACTTCTGGAGAGGTAGTGGATGCTACTATCTATTGACAGTTAGTGGGTTCGCTAATGTATCTAGTGAACACGAAACCAAACATTTCCTATGTGGTTAACCAGCTGAGTCAAGCAATGGTTAATCCTACCAAGCTCTTTTGGAAGGTGGGTAAGCATGTCCTGAGATACCTGAGGGGAACATCTGAGTATGGCTTATGGTATAGACAGACGAATGAGGTGAAGTTTCATGGCTTCACGGATGCAGATTGGGCGGGCAGTCCAATGAACAGAAAGAGCACATCATGGGGGATCTTTAGTATCGGATCTACCGTTGTTTCTTGGTATAGAAGGAAACAGAGATTAGTGGCACTCATTTCAGTGAAAGTGGAATACATGGCAGGGAGTCAAGCTGCATGTGAGGCTATCTGGATGAGAAAGATCTTGGTTGGTTTGTTTGGTTCTCATTTAGATCCAACAGTGATTTATTGTGATAATCAGAGTTGCATTAAACTCTTGATTAATCATGTGTTTCATGATAGATCTAAGCATATAGATATCCGATATCATCATCTCAGATATTGTGTGAAGTGGAAGATCGTGTTGCTTCAGTATATTCCTACAGAAGATCAGGATGCAGGCATTTTGATGGAGGCACTCACTAGGAGCAAATTCGAATACCATAGAGACAGGATTGGGGTGAAGGATGATCCCTTTCTTGTTGAAAGAGAGTGTTGAAAAGTCAACAAGAAATGTGTGTCTAATTTATTTTTTCCTTAAATAAATTGGACAATAAATATCAATCTATTATCGCATTTATAACTGAGTGATTTGGATTTGTAACAGAATTATAAGTGTAGTTATGTGAGTTGTAAAGTATTTTAACTCAGTTAAGTGAGTTAAGATCAGTTGTACTAGTTGTAACTAAACTTGCACTAGTGAGAGTTCAATGAATTAATTATTAATTAATTCACAATCAGTGATCTCACATGCAACTGAAGATTTATCAATGTTAACTACATGCATGTCAGATCCAGTGGAGACCCAGTTGAGATAACAGGTGAAAGGGACAGTTTGGCTATCAGTTGCGATTTGAGTGAAGTGCACTCATGCAATCACACACACAGTGGATATGCCCATGAGCATGTGCAGTCTAGTGTAGAGGAATTTATTCATCCATTGCAAGGATTGAGCAGAGGAAGAGAATTGGCACATGTATTTGTTGATTTTTGTATGACAGTGTGAGACGATTGTATTGTACTGAGAGCTCTTGGATTAGAGTTTTTGTATGAGATTGTTTTCATGATCCATGATATACATAATATATGATAGTGGGGTTTTTAGCTTTATGCTTTCCCAATAAAACATCTGTGTTATGTTTGATTGATTCTTGTTCTTGATATTGCATTGTCGACTGTGGTTTAAATTCCGCAAGAATATTAGTAGAAGCGATTTTGTATTTAACAAGTGACAAATATCTAGTAGATCAAGAGAATCCGGGCAATATTTAATTGGTATTGAAATTTCTACAAACAGAGTCACAACCTTAATGAATGTTTAGAATTGAGAAATGGGATGAAATTATATATATATATATATATATATATATATATATATATATATATATATATATATATATATATATATATATATATATATATATATATATATATGAACCCTAGATTACATTTTAAAACATCGTGCATGAATAGAAGACTAACAAATGAATGTTCACCATTCTAATAAATAAATGGTAATGTGCAAAATGCACAGGTTCATGATTCATTATGAACAAAAAAAAAAAATTATATTGAAGCATGATGATGTATCCAAAAGGTTAGGGTGAGCCTAACCAAGGATGCTCAAGGAAAAGAGAAGGAATATCCCAGTAGAGAGTAAATTGCAAAAGCAAAGAAAGGGAAAAGGGGGAATACTTTTCTCACTTTAAAAACTTTGAATTGCCTAACAAAGTTGTAGTCCTTAAAAGAACAGTTGTGAAAACAAGTACAACTGGTAAAAGGAAAATAAACCAATGAGTATGTTTAAATCAATAGACTTGGTTGATCCATGTTAAGTAAAGGCGGTGAGGCCTTGGAATAACTTTGTTGGACTGAAAGTCCCAGGCTGTGTAGAAGGAGTTGGAAAAGGGGAAGAGCCCTTAACTCCTTTCTTGTTGTATATTATGTTTTCTCTGGGATGAGAAACTAGTGTGTTGATGAAAGTAAATGTTTTGACACCATGGTGATGATGGTTTTATGACTATAGAAACATTTGAGAATTGTTTGTGTTGCACTCATGAAAAGCGTTAAGGATAATGTCATGAAGTGCATAAATATATGCTAGGACATATCCGAAAATGTTTTATTGATTTGAATTCTATGATACATACATTTTTATTTTACATGATGAATAATATATTTTTGATGTGTGTCATGTGTAGAAAGAAATTGGAGTTGTTGGGAAAGATAGTTACCTATGATGGAAAACCTCAAACATAGGATGAATATGAGAAGGTTGTTGTTGAAATTTGTTGAAAGGACTTTAAAAGTCTCCATAAAGCACCATTGATGAGGCAATATCAGAAAGGGTGCTAGCAGCGAAAATAGGTATAAAAATGTTCTTGCTTGTGTGGTATAAGGTATGAAGGAATTTGGTAAGAATCCCTTCTGAAGTAATCTTAATTTTTTTAATGATATGCAAATAATTTTGAGTGGATATTGTATTCCATTACTACCCAAGCAGGGTAAGATTCAGGAAAGAAGAATCTGAATAATAGAGAGAGGAATTCTATGTCAGTCAAGGATGAGCTATAATCCTTGCAAGAAAATGCATGAGTAAGGAGTACCATCGGTAAAAAAACCAATCTAAGGAGATTGGGAATAAAGGTGCTCATAGTTAGCACATTGCATGGAATGCATTGAGGAAAATGCATGTTTGCATAAGAGGGCAGACAATGGATTGTCCATTAAGGAAGGAGGACCTTCCAATACTCTACTTGAATTGTAGAGGTGTTAAATAAAAGGGAAATTGGGAGGTCATGAGTGTTGGCACCCTAGTTACTAATGAAGGAAGAATTCTTGGGTTTATTCAAGAGAAACTTTTATATTCATATGTGTTGATGTGGGATCGTGGTCAACTCGTAGCAGGAATCATAGTCCTACTGTAAGAGTGAATGAGAATGATTAAACCTTATGGTGAAGAGGTTGGTTGAGATCCAACACACCATGACAAATTTCTTTCCATAAGTGTGGAAAACTTGAACCCAGTGTAAGGGAACATTGGGTATGAATGTGGCCTTGATTATTGGCACATTGATTAAATTCATTTGATATTTGAATTGCATTTGGAAAATTTGGTATGTTGAAAGGATGCATACGTAAATAATGATATTTCCTTTTGCTTTGTACACTTGAATAGATGAAAATAACTTGGACTGTTAGCATGCATAGTTTTGAAAATATAATGTGCATGAAAACTAACAATTTGTTTGGCTGTGGAATGTTGAAATTGCAAGAAGAAAAGGGTCTTGGATATGAAAGTGTTGTAAGCCCATAAGGAAGACCAATTGCCTACTGAGACAAACTACAAGGAATGGTATTTCCTTTTTGAGAAAATGAATTTGATTGTTAGTATGCACAGTTCTAAAATTGTTTGTGAGTCACTGCAAGTGCGCAATGAAAATATAATCTGCATGAGAACTAACAATTTGTTTGGCTGAGGAATGTTGAAATTGCAGGAAGAAAGGGTATTGGATATGGAAGTGGTGTAAGCCCATAAGGAAGACCAATTTCTTGTTGAACCAAACTGCTATGGGAAGGAAATTTTCATACTTGTGAATTTGGTTCTTGTGCAGAACAGATCTGAAAGTAAATGTGGAATTTGGAAATCTGTGGGTGACAGATTTGCAAGAAAAATATGAATTTGAAATTGATGATAATATCTCATAATTTATGTATACCTGTGATACAGGTGAGATGAAAAATTTATGTCTAGGGAGGACAGATGAAGGCTGTCAAAGATGGAAATCATGAAAAATGCTATTGTTGAGACATGAGAACCCTATGGTAATCCATGATCACCCTAGAATATGTTGTGTTGTGGTAACACAAGCCAGAGGAATGTCTCGGCAGAGAAAGTCAGAGGGACGCCTCGACTGTAAGGCTCAATGAAGTCCTTATAAATCTTTTTGTACGAGAAATCCTTGGCAAGGAAATATTGATCGCCCGAGGGATTATATAGCAGAGAAGGGGATGCATGAGCCTGGGCCTGGAGGGTGGGAAACTGCAAGGAAGAGGAGACTTTGATAATTCTTATAAACTATTGATTGGGATCATGCACACAATGGGTATGTCAAGGAAAAAAAAAGCGAGCTAAGATAACAAGATAACCATATGGATGCATATCCATGAACTCCACAAATAAGTATTGTGCTGGATTATGAAATTTTTCCTCTTGAATTTTGAACAACAATAAGATGTTTTCGCAATAAATTGTGATTAATATGATTGTTGTCCAAAATTATTCAAGGAAGGTGACAAAGGCCAAGGGTCTGGAAAGAAATTGACCAAGAAATAGGATCAATATCTCTAAAGCAGTTGAATGACAAAGGCATGACAAGCGTTACTAAGAAAGAACACCTAGGATGTTGTTCCTTTGAAGGGGGAGGGGATTGTAATACACCTATTTCCCTCAGCTTGTAATTAATCATTACTTATGATTACCATGCTATGGAATTTGAACAATGTAAATGTATTATTGTTTAGATTGCCAATAATGGATGGTGGGGGTGAAGCCTTGAAGTATTGACCATGATATAACTAGAGGAAAGAGTGAGAAAAATCTAGAGAGGGTTCATTATGTCAAAATGACCCAAATTCTCTTTGTTGAAATAATAAGCCTCATCCTGATCCCAAAGAAAAATCATCTAATGTGAAAAGGACCGGTGATTGAACAATCAACTACCCCAATGAATGGAAGCATGGAGGGTTTGGCTGAGGAGATAGAAAATTGTCAGCCTAACGTACGACAAAGCGTAGTCTCCTCAGGTCGGGTGTGACCTGAGTTCCTTCTGGTAGAAGGAAGAGGAGAGGTGAGGAGGCCTCCAAGAAAAACAAAATGAAGGAAAAAAGGCAAACAAGGAGGAGGTTGGCTTTTGTCTAGAGAAAATAGAGAAATCGGGAACAATTCGGGAGCTAGAATGAAGAAGGCCATGAACTTGATGTTGGGGAATCATATATTAAACCTTGAAGAGGCCATGGTTAAGAGGATTCAGAAAGAAGGAGAGTGCATGAGGCTCTCCAACTCGGAAGAATAAATGAAATGTTAAGCTATTATGGTTACAGGAGAAAACCATAGGAGAAATTCGGTCTCTAAGGAAGAGAATTGTTGGAAAGAATGCATGATCACGTGCAATAGAAAGATTAGGGAACTCATGGAAGAGTTATAAACTGGAGCATAGAAGACCTGGAGCCCATACTGGAGAAAAATAGGGTCATGGTCTTGGTGTTGGATGGAAATAAACTGTTGTTGGAAGGAGAGGGCGTCGAGGGACAGTGCAATTGTGAAGGGACTCTCTTGCACATAGGAAATCCAGCTGGGAAGGCATCTGATAAACCCCATGGAGGCCCTGAGCTTAGTGGGGAAGAAGGGAGACTTCTAATTCTACTAGAGAGGTGGAGGAGAGTAACCTCCCCAATACCTTTCTTGACTTTGGAAAGAGAACCTAGAAAACCTGACCTAAGAAGAAGGTCGTGAGCTTGATGTTGAGGGAGCATCTGATAAACCTCACAGAGGCTATGCCATAGAGAGAATATTTAATAATTTGCAGAATTTTCCCTAGTGATATCATATTTTGGCATGAGGGTGGACAGAATGCTAAGAGTGAATGCCTCTGACCCTATGGTTGGGTGGAAAGGCAAACACCCACAGTCAGTTTGGTAGTTGTAACTTGAAATGAAGATAAGTATTTCATATACCCTGTGTGTTGAAATATTGTAACTGCAAAGAGTATTCTATTTTATTATTGATGTATTATTCATTATATCAATCCCCTTTTGTGGATTGATCATGTCAAGCATTATAAATGACCAAATCCCCTTTTGCAGATTGGTCAAACCCTAATTGTAATAAGATAAATGAGAAGTTGGCCCCCAGAATATATTAAATTGGTTATAAACACCCAAAATGAGAAGTCATCCCTACCAATGAAAAGACACCTCAGTTCACACCTGCCAGATTGTATAAATAAGAGAGGTCAGCGCCTCATTTGCTCCCTCACTCACTTGATGATCAGAGCACAAGTTTGGAGTTGTAGTTGGAGAAGAAGAGAGAGAGAGAGAGAGAGAGAGAGAGAGAGAGAGGCACGCTAATTGGGAGAGAACTTTATGTCTTCTTTGGTTTATTCTCTTGGCATTGTATTGGCTATCTATATTAAGGAAGTTTTGGTTGGGTTTTCTCCCCCATGAGGATTTCCCAAGATAAATGGTGTGTCTCTTGTGATTGTGTATTTCTCAGTGATCCTATCTATGCTATGGTTATCTAGTAAATTGAAAAGAAACCTAATAATATCTTAAACCTTAACATGGTATCAGAGCTAAGCTGAAGAGAGCATCTTTCACAAGAAGAAGAAAAATGTCACTATTGATGTACATGAAACTTAGGGATTTTATTGAAGAAGATTTTCATCCTCAAAACCATCTAGAAAAGTGTGCCCTAACCCAAGGAAATCTTTGCCACCTTCAGCACAGCTTTTCAGTGGGTAGATCTCCTGGAAAGTAAAACCCTAGTTTTCACAAAGTACAAGAAGTACCAAAAAACCAGAAGTACCAGAGTACCAGAAGTACCAGAAAACCAGAAGCACCATTCTAGAAATCCGTTGGTCAAGTTTGAGGGGGTAAAATTTGGATTTTCAGACATCTAATTGCACCAGCTTACTCTCCTCATCTCAGCGCATCTATCCCCTGGATCAGAATTTCAAAATTTGAAGTTTGAAAATTAGGGTTTCCTCATAAAACCCTAAGTTGTAGTTGCAGTTGCAGTTTCAGAATCAGTCGCAGTATCAGTTGAAGTATCAACTGTAGTACCATTTGCATTCACCCTTGAAGTTCTTAAGATTTGGTAATTATTACCGCGACTACCAGATGGTGCCACTACCTGCAAATGTTATCTGAGGTATGTACTCACATATGTTTAAAATTGTTAAGTTTTAAAGAGTATTTGAAAGAGAAGGGATCTCTTGCCATAGATCCATAAGGATCTCAAGATCCAACACATTCAAAGGAATAATGAAACCCGGGTTTGATTATTCTGATATGCATCTATTTGTTATGACATTATTGCATATTGAAGCTATGACCATCATACTAACCTTTGGTCAAAATTAAAGTCAAGGTATTAGATGGATTAAAGTTGAGATCATAGAGTTTACTCTCTAACCCAACCTTCTGTCAAGATAGCATATTGTCTTAGTACAAGAATACAAGTTGAAGAAAACACTTGTCATCTTGAGTGAAGGAGACTTGGAAGAAAAGAAGCACACTCATTCTTGATGACAAGGCTCCAGGTTCCAGTTTTGATTAATTAAGTTGATAAGATTCAAAGTTTCACTTGACAAGTTGATGGTTACCCCCTTACAAGTAAAACACTATAGTTGAGATAGAAGTCCTTGAAAAGTATTATACTTGGTAGCATGTGATCATATTGAGATAAATGCTTAATGTAATTATTTTCCTGATACAACTAACATCTCCTCTAGGAGAAACCTCTTGTGTTAGTTCTAGGTTTCCATGGAGGAATGTTTGATCACAACACTATAAGAGTGTTGACCTCATTTCGTATTGTATTTCTTAATTTTGATATTTGCTTCAGACAGGCCACAAGTGATATCTCTAAAGGATCTACTGTGATGATTATTCGTGTTATTTCTTTATCTACTATTATCAAAAAGAGTATTATTCTTGCTTGTTGACCTTGTTTCAGGTCACGGGTAATAACCTTGAGGAAGCTATAGTGAAGGTTGCATGAAGCATACTATGTACATGACCATATACATTCATGTACCAAAGAAGATGAAGAAGAAGCAATATTTTGGAGATTCAGAGTATCTCATATAAAGATTGATTGAAAGGAGCAGAAGGCTCCAAAGATGACTGAACATTAGAACAAGAACTTGCAGCAGAATTGTTCAAAGGTTAATGAAGCCACCTTGACGGGAAGCAAAACTTGTTTGAAGCCCGACTCTGTGTTTCATATTTAGACTTGGTATTCAACACCAAGTATACCCTATAAGATATGATGAAGTCCTTGTAGACTCAGAAGAAATTTAGAGTAATCCTGATCTCAGAAAGGATCATATGAAAAGACAACTTCCTGGATTGGGAGATAGATGTCATGAGAAGACTAAATCGTAACTTCAGAGACTCCTAGGAGATATGAAATCTCCTGGAAGATTCTCGTGTTTCAATGACAAAGAAGGAAGCCAGTCGGAAAGACTAGGATATGGATTCTTTTGTGAGACTAGAAGAGAAGTCAGTGTTGACTTCCAAGATTGATCTATACAGATCAAGCATGTTGCAGATGTACAGAGCCTAATGTGTGTCTAAGAGGATTCTCCCAGCAATAGGGATAAGACTATGACGAGACACTTACTCCAGTAATTGAAGAAATAGTTCCAATATTTATGAATAAAAACAGAACAACCATGATTCATATATAGTATGAGATGCACGGGGAGAAATCCCCATATTTAAAATTGAGTGGCAGTTGGTGCATTACATTAGTTGGATCATGGAGATATGACTTACAATGAAAGATAGAGTTACCTCCATGAAAGAAGAAGATCTACCTTCAATATCAGTTATTGAGCCACTCTCAGTTTCACATGAAGTTGTTGTCATGATAGAATAAGAGGAGTTACTCACAAATTTCAGCAGCCACAGTGAGAATGAAGCAATCATTCTCAGCTTCAGAACAGCTACAGGTGCAAAGTCCCATTTCTAGAAGGAATAGTTGCAGAAAGAGGAGAGGACATACTCTCAAGCAGTGAGACATATAGTGCTTTGCAGAGAGCACATAGAGCTAGCACATGATTGTGCAAATTGAATTGCAGCTGAGAAAGTGTACCAGACTGGTACAATGTAATGAGAAAATTTGATTTGAAGATTGAAGATAGAAAGACTCATGTATGTCGGTTGAAGGAAGATCTGTACATGTTGAAGCAAGCTCCTAGAGCTTGGTATGGAAAAATTAACAGTTTCCTAACGAGCTTAGGCTTTACCAAGAGTAAAGTTGATTCTAACCTTTATCTCAAAGTTATGAATGATGAGCCAGTGATGTTACTACTATATGTAGATGATGTATTCTTGACAAGATGAAGAAAATCTCATCATAGATTGCATAAGAATATCGCTACAAAGTATGATGCAAGACCTAAATGCATTATCTCTTAGCTCTTGAAGTTTGGCAGAGCACGGAGGAGATCTTCCTTAACCAAGGGAAGTATGCAGTTAAAATGAAGAGGTTTGACATGTTGAAATGTAAATCCATGTACACACCCATGGAAACAAAGTTGAAGCTCTTGGTATATACCTCGTCAGAATTGGTTGATGCTACTTTGTACACACATATTATTGGTTCAGTGATGTATCTGATGAATACCAGGCTAGATATATGTTTTACCTTGAGTCAGTATCTGGTAGAACCCAGACAAGTTCACATTGTTGCTGCAAAACATATGATGAGATACCTTAAGGGTATGTTGGATTTTGGTCTCTATTATACTAGAGATCATGACTTCAGACTGAGTGGTTACACCAATTCATATTGAGATGGAAATGTTTTTGATAGAAAGAGCACATCAAGATGTTGTTTCAGTTTGAGTTCAGCGATGACTTCATGGTAGAATAGGGATCAATTTAGCATTGCTCCGAGCATGGAAAAATCAGAATACATTGTTGCATGTTCCACCAGATATGAAGTCGTATGGATTCAGATGTTGTTAACAGATCTATTTGATCTGGAGATGGAATCCACTGTGATCCTATGTGATAACCAGATTTGTATGGAGATGATGTGTTCTATAATGAGTCGTAGCACATAGAGATTCATTATCACTTCATTTGTGATATGCTGCAGAGAGGAGCCATAAAGATCCAGTATGTTAGCACGGATGAACAAGTTGTTGATGTGTTGACCAAGCCTCTATCTCATGTAAATTTTGATAACTTTTGGGATCATCTTGGTGTAGTCCGAAAGGACCTCCCTCGAAAGGGGGAGTAGTGTTGTTGTGATGCCAGCCTAGTGTTGAATATTTTCAGCTTTGTGCTGATATTGTTGAGTTTCTAGCGTTGTGTTGTGATGCCAGCTTCGTGTTGATGATGTGTCAGCCTCATGTTGTGAAGTGATAGCCTAATGTTTTGATGTCAGCCTCGTGTTGATGATGTTCCAGCCTAGTGCTATGATGTCACCCTTGTGTTGATGATGTACCAACCTCGTGTTGTGATGATGTGCCAGCCTTGTGTTGATGATGTACCAGCCTCGTGTTGTGATGATGTGCCAGCCTCATGCTGTGATGATGTTACCAACCTCATGCTGTGATGCCAGCCTCGTGTTGTGATGATGTGTTTCCAGCCTCGTGTTGTGATGATGTGTTACCAGCCTCATGTTGTGATGTCAGCTTCGTGCTAATGATATTGTGTAGCCAGCTTCATGCTGTGATGACAACTTCATGTTGAAGACTCTAAGCCTAGTGTTGATGTTGATGATTCTCCAACCTTTGTGTTGTGATATTGTTGTTGTTGATGTTATATCATCCTTGTGTTATTATTGATGATAATGATGTATTAGTGTTATACTAATCCATGTTGATGCAGATGATGATGATAATGCCACTTCATCTTCTTGTTGAAGATGATGATGATAATGCCACTTTAGCTTCTTTCTAAAGATGATGATGATGATGCCACTTCATCTTCTTGCTAAAGATGATGATATTACTTTAGCCTCATGCTAAAGAAGATGATGATGTTATTTTAGCCTCATGCTAAAGACACCGATGATGTTACTTTAGCCTCATGCTAAAGATGTTGATGATATTACTTTAGTCTCATGCTAAAGAAGATGATGATGTTACTTTAGCCTCACGCTGAAGATGATGATGATGATACCTTAGCCTCATGATGATGAGGATGATGATGCCATTCCAGATACCTGTTGTGAATGATGATATTGATGAGAAAAATTTCGATGATTTATAGATATGCCAGT
The DNA here is from genome assembly GCA_009831015.1 of Picea engelmannii. Classification (NCBI taxonomy): domain Eukaryota; kingdom Viridiplantae; phylum Streptophyta; class Pinopsida; order Pinales; family Pinaceae; genus Picea; species Picea engelmannii. Next base: position 157,973 of record ML803620.1, read on the forward strand.
CAGTGTTCCAAGATGTTGTTGATGATGTTGCCCTCTCTCTCCCCTGATGTTATTGTAGAATACCCTTATTTTTAAGGGGGAGTCTTGAAATATTGTAACTACAAAGAGTATTTTATTTTATTATTGATGTATTATTCATTAGATCAATCCCCTTTTGTGGATTGATCATGTCGAGCATTGTAAATGACCAAATACCCTTTTGTGGATTGGTCAAACCTTAATTGTAATAAGCTAAATGAGAAGTCAACCCCCATAATATATTAAAGTGGTTATAACCACCCAGAATGAGAAGTCGGCCCTTCCAGTGAAAAGACACCTCAGTTCAGACCTGCCAGATTGTATAAATAAGAGAGGCCAGTGCCTCATTTGTTCACTCACTTACTTGATGATCAGAGCGCAAGTTTGGAGTTGTAGTTGGAGAAGAAGATAGAGAGAGATGTGAACTACTTGGGAGAGAAATTTGTCTTGTTTGGTTTATTCTCTTGGCATTGTATTGGCTATCTATATTAAGGAAGTTTTTGTTGGGTTTTCTCCCCTGTGAGGGTTTCCCAGGATAAATGATGTGTCTCTTGTGATTGTGTATTTCTCATTGATCATATCTATGCTATAGTTATCTAGTAAATTGAAAAGAAACCTAATAATAGATTAAACTCTAACACTTTGTACTTGAACTAAAATGAAATGGTTGAATCTTTGTATTGTGTCCAAATGTGCCTCGCGTGAAATTGATGGTAATAATTCTCCAAGGTGAATGAATATTGCAATGTCCTAATTGCATCGAAGATGACCTGTTGGATCGGTAACTTGACGATTGACCGCCAGTTGGCGGTTAAACCCCGATCAACTTCTCGGTCATGAGGTAACATGAGTCGTCGATCTAAGAACCTTTGGAATCCTTTCTGACCCTCAGATGCGAGACATGGTCATTCAGTGTCGACCCACTCAGGGATAAAAAGGGTGTTAAACAGTCAAAACCTCCGAACGTCGAACTCGCGAAGTAACATGGGTCATGGATCTAAGGATCCTTTGAGACCCTTCTCGATCGTTAGATCGGGCCCAGTGGAAGGATAGATTAAGCACTACTACTAACTGACAGCAAGCAGTCATCCCTGCTTCCTGACCCGTTTGGTAGGTAATCCTTCGGGGGAGTTGAAGGGTTAACAGTTGTAAGGAGCACGAAGTCACGAAGTCACGAAGTCCCTAAGTGGACAAATCACGCGAGTCATTAGATCATGGGGAAGAGTTCAGGAGTAATGCAAGTCATTGATCTGAGTATCCATTGGGATCCATTCTCCACGATTTGATCGACTAAGTGGGAGGACAGCGTAATTACTTCGGTGAAGTCTCACTCCGAGAAATGTAAGGCACAAAGTGTGGAGTTTTCTTGAAGGCCAGAGTGACATCAACAGCTGATGTGCCCAACATACATAGTGGGAGTCTGACCACGTGACTAAGTCATCACATGTCATCTCATGGCTAAGCCACGTGTCTTGCAGACTCATCATATGTGGTATGGGGTCGGAGAGATGGGTACCACGTGTCAAGGTGGCGTCATCGCCACGTTTCTGTCAGGGGGCATATGGTAATAGGGTCACCCATGCAAGAATGCCATGTATGCAAGAGGGACCCGCTTTGGGATTCCAAGACTTCAGAACTCCAGGTGCTTGGAGTGCTAAGACGCAAGCTCCAAAAACCATCGAAGATCAGAGCCACATGGAAGGATTCCAAGGTTTCAGGACTCTGAAGGATTTGCGAGTAGAGAAAAGGGAATTCGGCATCGAAGCATCGAACACCGAAATCCCTTAAGAATATGTGTTGAACAAGGGTGAATATTAGCCATTGGATTTAACAGTGGATTGATCTCCACCGTAGATGCAGGAGAGTTAGGGAAATTTGGGACTTCAGGACTCCAAGAATGTTTCATACATGGACAGGAAGGATGAAGGGTTGAAGGCCCAATAATCACAAAGGCATGGGGAACATTCCCTGTAACTACCCCTCTAGTGGCCATGTGATCATTAAAGGATGACAACCGAGGTCGAGTCTGTGTTAGGTGGGATGGTACAAATGAAGTGGACCCATGTGGGTGCCACATGGCCTTTGACCAATGATTAATAAATAGCTTTAGAAGTCCATAACTTCCAATCCAGAGCTCGGAATTGAGCATGGTAATAATTGTTGGAAATCTCTTGACGATCAGAAGATGATGGAGATATAGGGAAGAGGATTTGAGATGGTTGAGGGAAAGAAAAAATATATACCCCATCCATAAAAAGGATACTTAGGGGTCAGGTATGTTACACAAGTCTTACAAAAAGAGGCATATAGCATGTGAGTATTTCTAAACTAATATGCAAATAGAAAAATGTAAATTCCTTCCTATACAGATTTTTTGATCATCAACATTAATTACATCTTTGTAGAATTTCCCGAGGCACCATAAAACTTTGAAATACATAAATTAGATGAAGGAAGCGGTATCTGGAAGATTTGGGGGCCTAGTTGAAAGCTTGATCCCTTCTTCTGTATCCATGGGGAGCATTCCCACAATCTCCATTTACATTTTCATGTTTGATATCATTACCTTGAGAAGAAGACTTCTCTGGCTTAATAAAGCTGAAGTGGAGTGATGAGGGAAATTTTTTTCCTTTAATTATTGAATATCACTTTCCAGAACATCTAACCTTCAAGACAGCATGGCCAAAGATGCCTCAAATTCTCTGAAATCGGTATCCATCCTTTTAACCAAGTAATCCATGGCATTCTCAAATTCCTAGAAGTTATTCAATAAATGTTGCAGACTTGAGTTGTTCACCTAGGTGAATTCTTCATGACAATGTAGAAATTTTTTGAAGTTGCTCCAAGATGGCTCCATCTTGGACCCCTGAAACGACAAGTTGAAATAGGACTTCATGCACAAGGAATGATGGTCACCTTCATTGCTTACCTCAACCAGAATCGACAAGACCTGAAGCAGAGAAACCCAAGGAGCATCCGACGAAAAAATGAAACCACACTCAACACTAGTGAAGAGATCTCTCCAGAGCACCAAAAATGAAGCCGAAATCGGAGCCATCACACTACCTAAAAACCCAGAGGCATTCATGACATAGTGAATTCCCACACATTTCATATTTAATCCCATATGTGCAAAGAGAGGGGCACTTCTACCAATGAATCTAATCATGAACTGACAGTTCACGCCAAGACCGAGGGGACTAGGGAATGAGAAGGACCCCCCTTTCTCCATTGATTTCTATAATTCCTTGCTCTAGTCTTGAGCCTAACTTATCCCAACGATCAGCTAAGGGGTTTAAATCCATTTTATATTAAAAATTTTAAATTATACAAACCTTTGTCGTAGATAAATAATACGATGGATTATACCCTTTAATTGATTGTTCCCCATTGGATTCCTTTTAACTATAGCACGCACGATCATTAGAGAATCTACGAAGGATGCAATTTTGGAGATATTTCACTCCATCACAATGCTTAGACCTTCATATAAATCATAGGATTCGTAAATGTTATTGGAGGCATCCCCAAGACCCCATGCATAATATCCTATGTTGTTTCCTTTGGGATCAAGGAGACTCCCACCTGCACCTACCACCCCAATATTGTTACGAGAAGCACCATCTAAAAAAAGATAAGGGATCCCCTACTTTTTCAACTAGTATTTAAAGTCCTCCATTGATTTCTTGGTGACCCACTTTGGGGGAGGATGCAGATTACCATTGGAGGGGAGAGGGATGGAGGCTCGAATAAAAAGGTTCCTCCATTGTCTTTCATACGATTCCAAATGATGATCTTGTGGAAGCATCTGAAGGTGAAATTATTTAGAACATAATGAGATAGCCTTGATTGCTAATTGGTTAGGAGAAATTGATTCATCTTGTAAGATTTGTTTGTTCCTAGTCAGCAAAATAGTTGAGCATATACTTCAAAAACACCATCCACAAGTGCTTAAAACCTGGATTATGTCGGAAATTGCCTCTATATCTATGCTCCCATTGAATGAGAAAATATTTACAATTAGAGGGTTGATAAACATGTAGAAAGAGATTGTCAAGGGCCCATTTCCAAGTGGTTATAGTGTAGTTGCAGTGGATGAATAAATGGGAGAAATATTCCTCATCATATTAGCAGAGATCACATCGAGAGGGACCAACGATGCCTCTTTTTGTAAATTTTCAGTCGTGAGAATTCTACCATGGGAAAGAATCCATATGAAAGAATTTATCTTAGGAAGGTCATATGTGTGCCATACGTTTTTCCACGATGTTGATCAGGGGAAATAAGTGTGATTCTCTTGAAGAATTTTGAAACCTTTACTAACTGTAAGGAAGGAGTCCCCCCATCCTCTACAATCTTTGTCGTTCAATCCTTTAGGCACACACCTGTGCAGAGCATTTATAAGGTGGGAAGCAAGGGGTTCCAAGTGGGGAGGTATAAAATACAAATTCTAGTTGATCCAACGACCTGAGGATTGAACTCAAGAGGAGATATCGAGTAGCCTATGTTTCCCATTGTCTTGCATCCAGATTTGCAGAGGAATTAATTTTGTGTTGTGAGAAAGGAAGTTTTGTTTCATTTTGGTATCATCCCATAGATTTATCAGTTTCCCATTGCTCATAATCTAGATGAGTTGGCTATTAATGACTGGAATCATAGAGAAGTAGGTTGAATATTGATGATCCCTTTGTCATCCTTGGAGGCCTTTTCAGACATCTTAACCTAGGCCCCCGAAAGTATTTTTTCTAAAGAAAATGTTTCCACCAGTGTAGTTTTTCGGTGATAAGCCTCCATAAGAGATTCACCCCCATAGATATGTCCATGAGCTCTATATCTCTGATACCCAACCCACCTATGATCTGAGGCTTTCTTATTTTCTACGAGTTCACTAAATGGAATTTTTTCCCATTAAATTTTCCTCCTTGCCACATAAATTGTCAGATTTTAGCAGAGATTTGGTTTATGATACTTTTAGGGGAAAGCATAGTAGAATATTGATATATTGGTAATGCTAAGAAAATTTCTTTAATGAGGACAATCCAGCCAACCAAATTTAACCACTGAGAACCCCAATGGGTGAATTTAATACTGATTTTCCCAAGAATATGCACCCTATATTTAGAGGATGGGTGCCTTAAGGAGATCGGAATGCCCAAGTAACAGAATGAAGACCAATTATCAATATTAGGAAATTGAAAAATGTGGGAAATGTTTTGCATTACCTGGGCTCGAGTATTCAACCCCATGATTTGACACTTGTGATGATTCACTGCTCCACCCAAAGCATAAAGAAAGGATTCTAGAATCTACTTGAATATGACAACAATAATTTGTGAGGGTCCTCCTAGAAATAGAGTGTCATCGGCAAATTGTGAATGATTGATATTTTTAACTCTCCAAACCATTTGAAGACCAGGCAGGTTCCTAGATTCTTACTCAAACTCAAGCTTGCAACTAAGGGAGTCTACCATAATAATATATAAAAGAGGAGAGATAGGGCATCCTGGACGTAGCCCTCTGGATCCTTGGAAGAAATTTTTTGACCAACCATTGACAAGGGGGGCGATCCAAGGGCATCCTATGTATGACTCTATCCATTTGATGAAGTCCAAACTGAAGCTAAATTTTTTAAGAACTTGAAAAAGGGAGTGACGGACACAATCAAAAGTGTTAGCCATATCAAGTTTAATCACCATACATTTCTCTTTTGATGAGTAGCTAGAATGGATGGCCTCTTGAACAAGCACAATGTTATCAGTAATCTTCATGTCATGCATAAACCCACCTTGATTAGGAGAGAAGATCTTGGGCAGAAAAAAAAATTAGATGGAGGGAAATTATTTTAGTAAGGATTTTGTAGGAGGAATTGCAAAGAGATATGGGCATGAATCTGGAAAAGGAAGAAGGATTGGATTCCTTAGGGAATAAGGCTAAGAAAGATGAGTTGGCATTCCCTCCCATCCTAAATGATCTATGTGAATATTGCAACATTCTTAGAAGGTAAGATTTAATAAGATCCCAATAGTGTCTATAAAAAGAGATAGGAAACCCACCTGGGCCAGGAGCCTTGTCCAGACCCAGACTCGAAATCATTGTAAGGACCTTCGCTTCTTCAATGGGACGAGTTAAGAACTAGTTATCTTCCTCAGAGATAACAACAATAATATGCTCTAGCATGGATTCAATATTTTGAGTGGTGGCCAAATCCGGTTGGGGGTAAAGGTCCTTAAAAATATTTTGGGCAGTCACCTTAATATCTCCAAATTTATTAAGATTTATTTCACTCTCCATATTGATCGCTGGCACATTATTTCTTGAGAGGTGTGATTGGGCTTGTTTATGGAAAAAAAATGTATTTTATCTCCCACCTTTAATCAAAGGCTTCTGGATTTTATCCTCCAATAATCTTCTTCCCTTTTTATCTCATGTTGGATTTGTTTTTGGATTTACAATTATTCTTAGAATATATTGTGGCTAGGATCTGCATCTTCCATTTGTAATTAGATAGTCCAGATCTTCCCTTTTAGCTCGCTAATAACAAGAGAGGGCGCTTGGAAAGATTTATCCCAACTCTTAATTGCTCGGTTCACCATAATCAATTTTTTCTCCCATATTGTTGGCACAGGGGCAGACCCAGGGTTCAACACTTCAACAGTGCACCAACAAAACCCTAACTACCAGCCCTTTCAGCAACACCTATGAAGAAGATGAAGTCTCACCCGAGGTAGAGGCAGGGGTGGTTGCAGGACTCAAATGTTTGCAACCTAGCTGGGACACAGATCTGTGATTACACAACTCTAACAAGCACTTAGCAGTTAGCATTCATCAGTATTTCACCTTTATTCACATCGCGGATCCAAACCCTAATTACACAGCAGCGCAGTATTCAACAAGATATAATACATTCAAGCACTCACTTAGTATGGAGAGATAGATCAGATCTAACATTTATTCACATTACCAAGCACTAAGATATTATACCAGATGCATCATACATAAAGATATTGTCACTAAGCATAAATCACATTACTAACATACAACCATAATGCACAAAGCAACCATAACACAGGATATACGTGGTTCACCCCAGTGTGGGGCTACGTCCACCAACTCTTCTCTTATTTATTATCTTCTCTCGATCTTCTACAAGCACAGAGCCACAGGAACCCACTTCGCATAGGACAGGAGATCTGTGTGCACCTCGCCAGATCCTCCTTCCACGAGCTAGGTTTAAGCACAAAGCCTTCTTACAATCACTTGCACTTAGCTCTGCAAGTCTCAACATACGCTATGCACAAAGCCGTTGCAATCACATAGATAGAACTCTAGCACTTACCATCTTCGTCTTTCTTACATCACCTAGATATCTATTTATACATTGCAAAATGGGCCTAAACATGGGTAAATCCATGGGCCGAAATCCCATACCCATTACATAACCCCTAATCCCAAAGATGCCCTAAAAAGGGGTCGAGATCATGTGATCTTCTCTTCGACTTGTGCTCTGCCTTCGACCAGCCTATTGAAGTCCCAAAATAGGTCAAACATGACCAAGGACCTCCAAAACTTGGTCAAGGGCCAACATGCCCCCAACACTCACATGTGACTCATCCCGATTCACTCTGATCTGGGTAACTCTGCCTCAAACACCTCGAGATTGGCTCAAGCTGCTTCAACCTGTTGTTGCGTTAAGGCCTCCTTCTCGACGAAATATTGAATAACTTCCTCATTCACAGGTCCCTCTAAGCGTTGTTCTACCGAAGTGACTACTTGTTCTAGCTCTGCTCCTTGGCCTTCAATCTCCTCAAAAACTAGGCAAGTTGCATCCTGGACTGGCTGGAGCTTCTGAGTCACTTCCATGACTTTGCTTTGTATGGCATGGACCTGTTGCTGAGCCGTGCACTGTTCTTGGGATATTTTCATCCTCTCAATTGCTGACAAGAGTTTCAACTACGCTTGTACTGTTGATGCTTGCTTCTTTGCTTCCTGGAGTTGCGACTCCAGTGTCTTCAGTACAGGGTCGTCAGTAAGGTGCTCATAAGTATGTGCATTGTGACTGGTTAGTTGTTTACATTCCATGGCTAATGCTTTTATCCTTTAAACTACGCTCCGGGAAGTTTCTTTTCTCTAGTCTCGCACTTCCTACGGAGTGCTTGGCAATATTTGTAGCTCCAGTTCTATTATTCTCTGTTGAAGATGTTGAATGGCTTCAACAATCTTTGCCACTTGATTTACTACCGGGTCTTCTTCCATCTGCTCCAAGCATGTCATAGAGCGAAGTGCTCTGCGGACTGCTTCTTTAACTCCAACCTGCTCTGTGAGCATCTATTCTTTCTCTTGTTGGATTTGCGCTCTATCTTCTTCGAACTTGATTTGGAGGTTGTCCTTCTCTTGTTGCACAACTCGGCATTGTTCTATGATTTCCTCTTATGCTTTCTTTAGGGCCACTGTGGCCTATTCTTTTTCTTCATGTACTCGACAAAGGTGAGCTTCGATCGCATCAGCTATTCCATGGAGTTGGGCAGGCTCATATCCTGACTCTAGTTCTTTTGGTGGCGAGGGCGCAGTGGACACTGGGCGGTTGGAGTGAAGGGCTTGTTGTACTCCTCTCAGCTCTTCTTCAATCCTTTCATACATGGTTTCTTGTTTGGCTTCAGTTCTCTACAAAATATCTTCTGAGGCATCTAATACAACTACGATAATGAAGTTGAAGTCATCGACCATGACCACAGCCTACAGCTTCGGCTTACTAGCTTTGGACTTCTTCTGTGATGTAAGTTTCCTTAGGGAAACCTTTATTTTCTTGGATGTCTCTGCCTCTTCAAGGGGGTTCCTAGGCGGTGTTACTCCGCCCTACTTATGTTTGTCTTCTTCCCCTTCTTTCTCTTCTTTTTCTACTTCATTGTCTCCTCCTCCGCTAGGTGAATCTGTTGCAGTCTCTTCTGATGTCCTGTGTATTTCCTGTACATCTTCCTTCTTTTTCTTCCTATTGTTGTTGGGTGCATCATACTCTTCGCGAGTAACCACCAAACTTCCAATTAGGTTGGGGTCGGACAGTGTTTCCTATTCCACTGGTATAAGGAACTTTGCATGCCATTCCTTAGTGATTTCTTCCAGGTCCTCCTCTGTGAGCTTGTAGTAGGACTGAAGCTCTTTTTTACTTTCGTCTATGCACATAGTAATATAAATAAAATTATTATCTGCACGGAACTTCATAAGGGGCCTGAACCTGTCCAGGATGTTCGGCATCATATGAGGGAAAGACTCAATAACCCTCTTCAGTTGCAGGTAGTAGGTATGGAATACTGTGTTCGACTGCCATTGTTTCCCCATATCGCTTGAATACTAAAGCGTAGTGAACTTCGCAACTAATGGCTCGAATGGCTCAATGTCAGGGAAGGTCGCACCTTCCAGCATCTCCCAAGCAGTGAACGCGATGAGGATCAGCAGCTAGCTAAAATGGAACTGATAGCCCTGATCCTGAGCTTCGTGGAAATCCAGTTCTAACTGATTGACTAGGTAACTGGCTCAGTTCATTTGTAGTCCTTCCACACATTTTCCTGTGAGGTCAACGAAAAACCCTATGACCTGCGTGGGTGTGTTCTTTTGGACTAGCTTACCAATAATCAACTGGAAAGCAAGGCGCACTGCGCCATTCTGAATGGAGGCTACCTTGTAGCCTTGCATCCCTTTCTCTACATCGTCGTAGGTGTCTTTGATCTTCTGTGCTAGGGCATGGTCTGAAGCCTTCCCTGGATAAAATTATTGCGGGTCTAGTCCCTGCATGCTCAATCCGGTGATCATATGGATCAACGCCAAATCGACGGTGATGCGTCTGTCTAACCATAGATACCTGTCATGGAAGAACTATACCAAGAGATTAACACAGACGTTAACCTCCTGGTGCCTTCCAAAATGTGGTATCTTCATCACATTCAAGAAAGTGGACCTCGCGATGTCCATAGTCCACAGCTGGGGGATTATCTTTGATTTCTTCCCCTTCATCTTGGTCAATAATTGTGAAGTGTGAGCATGTCATAGCTCTTGCAGTCTCCTAGGCTATAGTCACTGATCTTCAAGGTTGGAATCCTCTCCAACTGCGGTATGACTGCTTGTATTCCCTTCAGGAGGTACGTAGTGATGACTGTGTAGTCGAAGTCCCTCGAGACACTGTCACGACTCACCACACTGACCAGGGGTGGGATGTAGTCAGGTAAGATGTATTGAATTAACTTTGCATTCTCCAAGTCATCACTATGCTTGGTTCTTTTCTCGGTGGCAACTCGGGATGATCTATATCCACGAGCAGTCGACGGGGAGGCTTGCAGTACTCCTCGTGTCGATGAGGCTTGGATGCCTACGAACATCACCTTCTCAGCCATGAGGTTTATTAGAATCTCTTCGATAACTTTTTTTACTGTGCTAATTTCATCCAACATGCACACTCGAGATCTGATATCTCAGGTCAGTGAACAATACTCAATGTAATAGAATGGATGGCAAAGTCTCAATGATCATTGCGTGATATCAACTAGTTCTTTGTGGGCTCGGATGATCACAATTGGAAAAAGTGTTCTCGGTGCAACGCTCGACGGGATAAATAGATAACACTGTAACGGTTTCTTTCAACAGGTCGCAAATCCTTATTCAATGCAATTCCATCCGTTATGGTGCGGTCCCAACGGTTCAATGGTGAACTTTTCAGCCATAAATGATTTCCTAACCATTCAAGAGCGTCGATTGAACGATCATAATGCCTCCAACGGTCATATTGCTTCGTCATGGTGAAGTGTCGATCTTTGTTGTATTGAAATTCCAACAAAGTTCAAATTCTGGAAACCTTCCTTCTGCAAAGTTCTTTCTGGAGCTTCTTGTAATTTTTTTAACTTTGCTTTCTTCTTGCTAAGTTTTCTAGCATTTTTTCCTGTAATCTGAGTTACTGGGTTCCTCTTCCCATTTTGATTCTTATATTCTCTTAGCATAGTAACTTCGCATTGTGGAGGGTCTTTCATAGAATTCAAGGGTAATACTTATTCTCTTTCTGGGGTAGGTGCTCTACTGTCTTGTGTGGATGGGTTCTTCAAGTCTGTATGTGTTCTTTCATCTTCGTCATCCAGATCCCTAGTCCTTAGCAGCTTCAACTTGTTCTCTTTTTCTGCTATCAAGTGTGTTATTCTCCTAGTCATGAAATCTGTTAATTCTTTCTTTTTATGTTCTAGAGATTCCTCTTCTTGTTTCCTTCGCATCTGATCTTTCTCAATCCATGTTTTTCCTAGCAAAATAGCAAATGGGGCGTTTTTCTCAACAAACTTCACGATCTCAAATTATTCTTCTGTCGAAGTGCCATGAGAACTCATAGATGTCTGGGTAAGTCTTCCACATAGGGTTATCAGCTTTCCTCTAAATAATCCTATTCCTCCTAATGAAGGAACCATAGTAGGATTTCCCAAAATTTTCCAAGTTTTTTCTGTCATAATATTCACCTGTGTTTCCTCATCCAGGACACAGTCTATGTCGAAGTCTCCTATTCTTGTTTCTATGTACTCTTTCTCTTTTAAGATCTCTGGTAAGTTAATATTTATGTGATCACTCAAGGTTTCTTTCATCTGTAGTAATACAGTCTCTAATTCTTTCTGAGGTTTGATTATATCCTTAGTTTCTTGGCATGTCTCATAGTTTTCTTGTTTCATATTCATCTTTTCAACCTTAGCAATCATTCTAGGACAATCCAAAACTTCATGGTCCATAGATTTACAACAAATACAACTCAGTCTTCTACCAGGGAATTCCTTAGCAAGATGTCTCAATCTTTTGCAACTATAACAAAGGGTTAATCCTCTCTTTCTCTTAAATGATCTCCAACCTTTCCTGTACTGGGCACTGGGATCACAATAACTAACCTGCAAAAAATTATTTCTAGGATCTTGCATCCATTTGTGAGTCCAAACATTCTTTCTATGCATAGGGATAACATACCTTTCATTATTTCTATCAGATCTATTCATATCAAATATTTTTTCTTCTAACTGTGCCCTAGTTTTCATACTAGGACAAAATTTATCAAACATACCTAGATCCACACTTTTGAAACAAAAAATTTCACTTATCTTACCTTTCTCATAGCACAAAGCTTCAAGATATTACCTCTTTTCTTCAGATCGGACTTCTCTTCTTAGCATAGTGCTTCGCAAGTCAAGTAGAATATTTCACACTAAAGTAGCAGATCTACGCATAGAGATTTTTTTTCTTCAGTTCCCAGCAATCACAGTTTCGGGTCCCGGCAACAGAACCATTTGTTGGCACAGGGGAAGACCCAAGGTTCAACGCTTCAACAACGCACCAAAAAAACCCTAACTACCAGCCCTTTCGACAACACCTGCGAAGCATATGAAGTCTCACCCGAAGTAGAGGCAGGGGTGGTTGCAGGACTCAAATGTCTGCAACCTAGCTGGGACACGGATCTGTGATTACACCACTCTAACAAGCACTTAGCAATTAGCATTCATCGTTATTTCACCTTTATTCACATCGCAGATCCTAACCCTAATTACACAGCAGTGCAGTATTCAACAAGATATAATACATTCAAGCACTTAGCATGGAGAGATAGATCAGTTCTAACATTTATTCATGTTACCAAGCACTAAGCTATTATACCAGATGCATCATACATAAAGATATCGATACTAAGCATAAATCATAGTACTAACATACAACCATAATGCAAAAAACAACCATAACACAGGATATACATGGTTCACCCCAGTGTGGGGCTACATCCACCAACTTTTCTGTTCTTTATTATCTTCTCTCGATCTTCTACAAGCACGGAACCACAGGAACCCACTCTGCATGACAGGGGATCTGCGTGCACCTTGCCAGATCCTCCTTTCCCAAGCTAGTTTTAAGCACAAATCCTTCTTACAATCACTTGCACTTAGCTCTGTACGTCTCAACATACACTATGCACAAAGCCTTTGCAATCACATAGATAGAAATCTATCACTTAGCATCTTCACCTTTCTTACATCGCCTAGCTATCTATTTATACATTAAAAAATGGGACTAAACATGAGTAAGTCCATGGGTCGACATCCCATACTCGTTACATAACCCCTAATCCAAAAGATGCCTTAAAAGGGGGCCAAGATCCCGCGATATCCGCTTCGACTTGCGCTCCGCCTTCGACCAGCCTGTCGAAGTCCCAAAATAGGTCAAACATGACCAAGGATCTCCAAAACTTGGTCAAGGGCCAACACATATATACATTGGGGTACCAGAAACCCACTCAAGTCGGACATTAGCAACCAGTCAATCTATGTCAGGCGAGTCCAACTAGAGAGGGAAAAAACAAAAAGGAAGGAGACCATAATCAAGGAGATTGTGAATATGAAGGGAGATGGGTTTATGATCAGAGGTCAAGAGGGGAAAATGTAATTTTTGAGACAAGAAGAAGTGGAAAGGAAGCTATTGTGAATAAGAAATTAGTCTAATCAAGCAGGGATGTGTCTCAGACCAAAGCGCTTGTTGGACCAAGTATATTTACCCTTGTGGGGAGATACATCAATTAAATCCCAATTGTTGATAATCTCTTCCATTCGATCGTAGGAAGGATCCCTAGCATAGGAACCCCCTTTTTTCTAAGTTACCCCTGATCGTGTTGAAATCACCAGCAAGGATGCAACCAAAGGAGCCTAGGAATTCTGGAGATTTTAGATAGAGGTCCAACAAGATGGTTTTTCCAAAGGATTAGCTGGCATGTATATATTAACTATTGTATAACAATTCCCATCCCTAATAGAATTGAACTTAGATAGAATCCATGGACAAGAATGGAGAGAAGGATACCAAACAAACCTCACTCTTATTCCAAAGAGTGCAAAGACCCCTAGAGGAACCCCCAACATCCGCTACAACAAAATCATGTTGCTTTAGAGTTCTTAGTGAGGTTTTTGTAATATCATCAGGTTTCATTTTTGTCTCTTGGAGCAGAAGAATAGACAATCTTTCATTTCAAATAACATCTCGGGCAGTTGAGGCTTTTGGAGTGTTGACTAGACCCCTGTAATTCCAAGAGATGATTACCATTATTTAGGAGGTATTTAAGAGGAACGCCTTTACTTGTTGCATGGCTACCAGGGATCCTCGGTGGCTTGGAGGGCCCTACCATTTTTGGAATTGTGGTCTAAGATTTAAGTTGAATTTCTTTATTCACTTGTTCTTCTCGGAGAGTTCTTGAGGATTTTCTCCTTGACCTTCTGGGTAGTTTCTCCTCTGAGGCCCTGTCATCTTGTTCCTCATCCACCGAATAATTTGTATTGGAATTGTGAGCCTTTGCACCTAAAAACTTGAAAGGTTACCTCAACATATTTGAAATTTTCTACTTATTCTAGGACCAGAATGACAGGGGCCAATTTTCCCAATAAGGGTTTCTTAGAAATGATTTTCCTTTCTTCTCGTTCTTTAGGAATTCCTTTCTCTTGAAAGGAAGTCGACCCAGGAAAGGGTTGGACTGAAGGAGGCTCTTTGGGAGCAGAAACAAGGGGTAGTAACCATCGACTCAGGAGAGGCATCATTGTCCTGGAGCTGTGATAGAGTATTGAAGCTATTTTTTTGAAGGATACCTATCGAAGAGGAGGGGCCAAAAGAGTTGGGTGGATTTACATGCTCAGAAGCAGAAGGGCCAGAGCCAACTACATTTTTGAACTATTGCCTCCACCAAATTTCCTCTAACAACTCTCCATTGGTCTTCAAACCCATTTCCTGAAGAATGAGAGGGAAGGGCCTTCTTGTAGTTCTTCACAAAGTGGCCATATTCATGGCAGATTTTTCACTTGAAGGGTAGTTGTTCGTAGTCCAATTGTTGCACATGATGCTAGTTATCCAATGTGATGAAAAATTCTTCTGGGATGCCTTTTTCCTAATCCACTTTGTTGCATATCCTAGCACACGAGAACATGTCTTCTTTTGGCTCTTCCCCGTCAATGTAAAAACCCAGAGAGTTACTTATGCAATGTAGAGCATCATCGCTCCAACAATGCAATGGGAGATGGGGTAAACGTACCCAAGATGGAACAACAGAAGGAACATCGTTCTCTAGATTAAAGTTTGAGGTCCATTTATACAGGTTCATCCCTCTTTCACCCAAGAAATAAGGACTTCTCCGAAAAATTAGATCTATCTTCCTTATGATTGAATAAAGATGTATAATAACCTTTGCCGCAAAAAAATGACTCGGTGAACCCTTGATGAAGGGAACCCAGTTCTTTTGCAACCATATTGCTACGGATTTTGGGGATGGCCAGATGCCCATGAACTGTCCAATTAGTCCATGGTTAACAAGGGCCAAATCCATCCTCTCGACTGAGGAAGGGGTAGAGCGATTTTTGTCATTTCTTCCAATTTCTTGACGAATCACGATTGAGGGGCCTTCAAGTGTTTAATAGAAGCAACAACAATGGAGTGGAAGGCCAAGGAATATTTACCCAGAGGGGGCGACGCCCCCCTGGGTGGAACTATCTATTATGGGAAATCAAAAACCAAGGCGATCCAGATTAGGGTTAGACACAGAGCTCCTAATAACCAATATCTCTATTTTTTGGTATTAAATATTTATGCTTCAATTTAAAGTGTAACAATTATAAGTCCGAAGACTATGTTTGGTTATACAATAAAATAAAAGCTAGAATTTCTTTCTCGTATCACAAATGGCCATCCAAGGAAGGGAGATAAGATTAAGATTTGGTAAACGAAGTTATGAAAAGTATACCTAAGTATTGGATGTCTATTGCTCATATCCTTAAAGATATCCTTAACAAAATAAAATAAAATAAGTACTTTAGTTTTGAATGGATGGGAAAAAGGGAAAATGAAGGAATTCATTTAGTGAAATGGGCATAAGTGGCAAATTTAAAGGAAATTGGAGGTTAAGAATATTCACATTTTCAATCTAACCCTGGCCGCCAAAAGCCTCTGAAGACTAGTCTATAGTGAGGACTTGTCAAGTAAGCTAATGAAACAAAATATTTAAGATTGACCTTTGAGGATTGGTTTAGGCAAGAAAGGAATACATCTCAAGAAGGCTCTATAGTTTTGAAAGCAATGGTAAGAGATTTTCCACTAATTGGAAACTAGATAGCCTGGAAGGTCGAGAGATGGAATAAGGTGAGAACAAGGGAAGACCCTTGGATTGGGTGCAAAGGTAATTTTAGAATATCAATAGATTTTATTAGACATGTACATCTTATGGGAATTTACACTGTAGAAGAAATCATCAAATGATGGAAGAAATCATCGAATGATGGAAGAAATGTGTGGGCTTAGGGATGGAAGTAGGTAGAGGAGTTGAATTTGTACGATGTTAATGTTGAGAAATGGAAACAATTTGTCAAAGTCATGGATGCTAGTGTTATAAAGTTGTCAAATTAAGAAGACTTAATCAAGTGGTCCAAGAACCAGGGGTTTGGAGAATATACTTCAAATCTAGGGTATTCTGCAAAAAAAGGAAGAAGGTCTAGTTGGAGAAAGAGTTTGGTAGTTGTAGGTAGTTTGGAAGTTAGAATGCCCTTTAAAAGCTAAACTTTTCTTATGGTTATCCTTAGACAACAAAATTTTGAGATCGGAAAATTGCCAAAAAAGGAACATGCAGGGCCCAAGTAGATGTATTTTGTGCAAGGGACACAAAGAAACTATTGATCACTAGTTTGTTTCTTGTTCTTTCTCTAGAGAAGTTTTATTGGAAATTCTTTGGATTTCAAGGGGTAAAAACAAGTGGGAGCAAAGGACCTTGGAAGAATGCCTTTAGTCTTGGATTGTAGACAACACTGAAAAAGCCTTCAAGGCTTTACCTTGTTTGTAGTATGGGATATATGGGTTTCCAGCTACCGACCATACAATATAACGTATCCAAATCTAGAAATGTCGCATGAGACGATCGATGACATTTCCAAGGCATTTTGACCATTTCCCGTGATGTTTCAAGTGCTTTTTTGGAAGTTCCCAATCAAACCCAAGTGCCCATGAAAGGCGTGGGACACATAGAAAAATATCACCTTCTTTGTACCAGTGACCCTTTAAAACAAAACAAAGATAGGGGATTGAGCTCTAAGGAGTTTGTCACCTTGGTAATTGCTAGTAATATTAAAGTCTTAAAGTAAAATGATGACAAAGCCAAGATAAAAGATAATGTCAAGATAGAAAATGTAAGATAAAGATAATGCCAACTTTTACTTAAATTTTTAACATTACCATTAATTGTTTCAAGATGTTTGAGAATGGTTGCAACCTCATTAGACTTCATATGGAGAAAGTAGAATTTCATATTCCATTCAAGATTTAGTAGACTTAACAGTTTTCAAGATTTCAGGATTGGCAGGATTGTAGCGTTTCCACTAGATTTTAACATGTATGAGGGTATGGGATTGGCATTAATCAAGACCACCAAGCTATGGAACTTTTCATCATGTAATCATATTTGAGAATTAATATAAACATGGATTTCCATATAAAATTTCATTTGTGTATCATTCTTATTTTCTTGCAAGATAATGTGTTATTTAAAAAAAACTATATATCTATGTTTTTTTTAATTTTTTATATATCCTGTATGCCCACCAAGCTATGGAACTTTGCATCATGTAATCATATTTGAAAATTAATATAAACATGGATTTCCATATAAAATTTCATTTGTGTATCATTCTTATTTTCTTGCAAGATAATGTGTTATTTAAAAAAAAACTATATATCTATATTTTTTTTAATTTTTTATATCTCCTATATGCCCATTTTGGAGGGTTGCATTTCCAAGCATTCTCATTTTGGAAACTTGTACACGTTTCCACATTTCATGCAACATAGGTAACACATAAAATTAGGGGTGCTTGGTTGTTGGAATTTATCCCAAAACAAAGACTCCTAGACTATTAAGGAAACATATTATTAGCTATGATCAGGGTTGGGACTTCTTTGATGGAGCTTGCTAGGGTTCTCCAAGACCACGTGGAGCTGGTGTTTTGCTTTGTCTTGATCAATGTCACATTCAATTTGATGTTGGATGTAGGGCAAGGTACTAACAAAAGTGTTGATTTCTATCTGTTGTGGCTTCATCTAAAAACTGTATGTATATCAAGAATTTAACTCTCTTACTGATCAATTTATTTAACTCTCTTACTGATCAATTTATTTGTTGTGGTTTCATCTGAAAACTGTATGTATATCAAGAATTTAACTCTCTTGCTGATCAATTTTCAAAAGCAGCTCTTCAATTACAGGAGAGACTCCTTTCTAAGTAGAAGTTCAGAGTAATTGTTGTTAGAGTTAGAGTCCTGTTCTGAAGCAAGTTGTTATTTTAGTTTTCAATTTAAGTCTTGATATTGTGTATTCTTTTGGCTATATGTATGGGTCATTGGGCAGACTAAAGGAAGACATAATCCTTTGGAGACTTCCTATAAGGAATCTAATATGAATATAATATGTAATGATTGGTCAATGGTAGAACTCTCTACATGATAGCCATAGGATTGCTATTTTTTTTAGTCTAAATAGGCAATTGTATGCATATTCTGATTTCAATTTTGAAATATCAAATATAAAACATTTTTTTTTTGAAAAAAAAGTTCATATCATTATATATTAATCCACTAAAACTAACTAACTTAAAAAAACAAATTTATGTTTATTAATATTGTCTATAGGCTATACAGTATGCATACCCATTTGACATTACTAAAAAGAGATCATACCTATTTGACATCACTAAGAAAAGAGTATGATTCTACTTCAATCAACTAAAACTAACTAACTTAATCCACTAAAACTAACTAAAAAAACAAATTTATGTTTATTAATATTGTCTATAATCTATAGAGTATGCATATCCATTTGAAATTACTAAGAAGAAGAGATGCATACCCATTTGACATCACTAAGAAGAGAATATGGTTCTACTTCAATCAATAAAAGTCAACAAATAGATTAACAGACAAAAATGGAAGACGAAAGAACAACCAATGACCCAAGAAACCAAAGCAATAAATAACAGCAACCCACGTGCACCTTGAGAGAACAAATAAATGATACACCAATAATATTCAATACCATCAAGAGATCAGAAAAAGCCCTAAAATATTGCTCTTGCTCTAGGTAAATGTGATAGTCTCAATAACTCAAAACTCAAATTAGTATAATGGTAACACAAAGAAAAGAGAAAGTGAAATCTTTCTTATAAAATGTTATAAATTAGTTGAGTCAATTTACTTTATAATTGTGGGATAGATAAAAAAACAGTTTAAAATGAAATAAAACATAAAATAACTTAAAGATAAAGTGATGTTATTAATATATTTTTCTAATATTTAATTGATCATTATAATCTGGTGATATTTTGGTAGAAAATGTAATAATCTGTTAAAGAATAATTTTAAAAAATGAAAACAAAGATAGCATTTCTTGGTGTAATAATCTGTCGAAGAATAATTTTAAACAATGAAAACAAAGAAAGCATTTCTTGACCAAGAAGATGAAATAGGACATAAGTTTACATACTCAAAATGATCGAAAATTTCCCAACAGCTAAATGTTCAATATAATTCAAAAGAGACAAATGGTAATTTGCCAGAATATAAAACTTTTGAAATGTAAATAACCAATAATTCAAAAGAGACAAATGGTAATTTGCCAGAATATAAAACTTTTGAAATGTAAATAACCAATATGCTTTAGCTGATATGAAAGACTATCGTCTTCACATCAGAACTTTAATGGCAATTCCTCTCGACATAATGTCACCGACACCAGTTGAATTATACAAGTCCCTGGTTCATGTTTTTGACATTCAAGAGAAAAATTTAATCAATTCTCATTACTTACGGTTGCTAAAAGGCCTTTACATCTGCAAGTATCTCATAATTATCCATGCTCTTTTAAGCTGTGTAGAAATAAGTTAATCTGGCTTCCCAGTTTCACTCCACAGCTTTTTCAACAACTAAATTTATAATTATCCTTTATATACAAACTTTCAAAATTACACTATTGATATGACAATGAATTTCATTTAAACTTTGTTTCTTGATCAGCAAGGATGCTGAACAAAAAATTATCATTGTAGTCCTGAGTTTTTACTCCAAAATATACCTTTCCCCTGTATCTGTTGAGAGACCAGGCCATCAATGATTTATATTCTGTCAGTTGCTGACTTAAACTTTGTGCCTAGTTCTAACATCCTCCACCATTCTAAGGAACCTCGAGACTACGAAGCCAATTCTACAGGATCGGAGTTATCCTTGAGGGTATTTTCCGATATCTGAGTTGCCTTGTTTTTGAGAGAGTGCATGACATGAATTTCATTTAAAATTTGTTTCTTGATGCCAGCAAGGATGCTGAACAAAAAAATTATCATTGTAGATCCTGAGGTTTTATTTCAAAATATACCTTTCCCCTGTATCTATGGAGATACATGGCCATCAATGCTTTATAATCTCTCAGCTGCTGACTTAAACTTAGTGCCTAGTTCTAACATCCTCACCATTCTAAGAAACGTTAAGTCTTAAAGCCATGAAGCCAATTCTACGGCATCACAGTATTTTCTGATATCTGAGTTGCCTTATTTTTTAAACACTGCATCTGAATATTATAAAACCAATCTTCTAAACTGAACAATGTCAGAATCCCTGTAGTTCCAAGACAGATTCAAATTTGAGCATTCATCTACCAAGTCAAAAAAAGACATTAACATGACAATTCAATTCAGGCACCACTGAAACATTCCCAATTCATGTGCACATTTTGCTCTCATAATACCCTACCTTATAAAGCACAATGCACTCAAAGAATCATCACATTTCAATATTTATACCCTCGTGAACCAAACAAAAACCCTAGAAATCCCGAAATAATGGGTACCACTCTAAATCCCCAACATTTAATACGACATTCTGCAAAAGTTGTTTTTCATTGTGAATACCGTAATGTTATTTATAATTCGTACTAGTGCAAGAAGTGAACATATTCATGATATTTTAATCTGAGCACCTGTATAAGAGTCCTAAAGACCATCAATAAAAAAACGTTCCCCCTCACGAATAGCCTCTACCATCTATTATGAAATTCCAAGTGAAATTATTCAATTCAAATTAAAACCCTTACAACCCTAAAAATCCATCATTCCCACTATCACTGCAAAACCCCAACAATCACAAAGAGTGATTTGGCCACAACTGTAAAACCCCCAAAATTTTGATGCATACAATAACCATCCCCATGATTTCAGAATTTCCAATAAAAGCAATAAACCAACCAATAAAATTCAAGGTACACATTAAGATTCAAGAAAATCAAGATTATAACAAAAATATCGATTTTGGCACCACAATAAAAGCCCGATATCATTAAAACTATAATCAACTCCATAATTGTGTTTCTTCTATAGTGAAAATCCTGGGGTTTTGTGATGCAATACATCACACACAATTAGGGTTTTGTAGGTACAGTATCCATGATGCTCTTGACCTCGGGGGCGTACAGAGAATACGCCACAGCTTGTCTTGATGTCAGCTCTAGTTGGGATTTGCCATCGACGAATGCAAGAACAACAGCCGTTGGATCCGTCAGTTGTTGATTTTGTTTGAAGCCCTCGGTTGTCCGTCTCCTAACATACTCTCGTATGTTGTAGTCGGGGAAACTACGAGCAGTGCGTAATAGCGAGCGAAAGAGGGATCGAACCTCTGACGTTGAGGGCGAGCGTCCAATCGTCGTCGCCATGCCTTGCAATTTTTCTGTCAATAAAATGTTGCTCGTTTAAACCCTTGATGTTAAGTGATAATAGGAAATGTGTGGAATTGTTGAGGATCGATGATAATAGATAGTGATGAAAAAGGTTAGAATTGAATTTTTATTAAAGAAAATTATTAAAGAAAAACGTTAGAATCGAATTTTTATTAAAGAAAATTATTAAAAAACAAGTGCTGCATGGCAGCTTATTTTTTGCGAAAAGCTTAAACTTTAGTGCTGGTGTTTTTATGGAAGACTGTAAAAGTTTTAATCTGTTGATTCTTGGATTTATCATAAAAGTGTTTTTTTTTTTTTTTTCCATGAAAAAAATTCCCTCAAATTTATAAGAGTATAAATCCATTTACAATAAAAGACCTCGACTGGATAGCGAGCAAGGTCGATCAAAAATAAAGACCCAAGCAGAGACGTGAGCAAAAGAGGCTTCAAGAAAGTGAGATAACGAGAACAGCTCGTTGATTGGCAAGGAGGAAGAAGCATAATCTAGGAAGCTTACAAAGCAATAGACGCATCAAACCTAGATAGAAACGTTATCCTTCGAATAGGTTATAATAGGTGGTGGGACTCTCGACACCTTTATCAACATGATAAACCGAGAGCCTACCAACCACTCCACATAAGGCCTTCTTTGATAGGACATCCGCAGCTGTGTTTTGAGATCTGGGAATGTGGCGGAACTCGATGGCTGAGAAGTTGTTGGATAGCGTCAGGGTTCTTTCCTTCCATCCTTCAATGTGAACTGAGTGAAGCTTACTGTTATGGTTTATCCAATCGATTATAATTTTCGAATCTCCTAAAACCAGAATATGGTTTAAGGACCAAACAGTAGCAAGGGAGAGTGAAACACATAAGCCCATGAGTTCGGCTTTGGTGTTTGATCCCAAACCACAGTTTAAAAACCAATTTGTCGTTCTTGACTGGTTGGATTTGAAAGTGCCCCCTGCCCCACAGCAAAGACCATTCTGTTGGGCTGCACCATCAAAACATATAAGAGTATAGCCCTCCGTCAGGTGTTGGACGCATGCTTTGTTTTTGATCAACTTTTTAGAGGACGGCCACCAGTGAAAGGAGGTGAAGATTCTATGCAGAACAACAAGTCGGTTTGGAGGCCGATTCTCAAAAATTGCATGATTTCGTTCGATCCAAATCCACCAGCAGACGAGAGCTGCCAACGGGAGGGGAGCCGAACGGACTTTTTGCCACGCTGAGAAGCAGTCAATTAAGGAAACGCCCCCCATGTTAGCGGCTTCTGTTTAATACACAGCCAACAAAAAATTCGGATTTTTAGAGGGATCGACCATTTCCAGATTGTATGGAGCCACGGGGCCTCAACACAATCGGCAAAGGGAGGAAGGAGGGCCGCATAGGCATTTTTGACAGTCAGAAGCCCCGAAGCATCACCCCCGGCCCACAGAAGAGAGTCAGGTGAGTTTGAGAGTGAGATACCGGCCAACTTCAATGCCATTGTGAAATCATCATAAAAGTGTTTGAGCTTTTGGTTTTGACGCTATAAATTTTTTAACTTTAGTGTTAGTGTTTTTATGGAAGATTAACTGATTGATATTTGGATTTAACTAAAAAAATTATTATGTTGGTTCCATTATATATATATTATATATAGAGAGAGAAATGTTAATGTAAAGTAATGTATTAAAATAATAATTAAATTATATATATATATATATATATATATATATATATATATATATATATATATATATATATATATATATAATTTGAATGAATAACAATAAATCTAGATCTGTATCTATCAAGTGTCTAGAGGGATCAAATTTTTAAAGGTGTAACTCTTTTTTAGCTTGCAAAACTTGAAGAAAAGTTAAAGGTTTTTTTTTTTATCTCTGTGGGCACTTGATAGATCCGGAATTAGATGGATATGTAATCAACAATTTTCCATATTAACATATTTATGGCTTGTAGTATCTATTTTGGCTTGCTATATCCATTTCTTATTTATGGCTTGTTATATTTATTTTGGCTTGCTATATCCATTTTTTATGCATTGTAGGTATGGTGAGTCATTATTTTAAAAATTGTTGGTTGCAAGTAAGTTTAATGACTATTTTAAAACACTATATTTTCAAAGTTAACATTTTGGGAATGATGTTTAATTTAAACATATCATTGCATCCATTATAATTTCCTTGAATAAAATGGGCAGGTTGGAAGGTGCACTCCCCAAGGAGGAGAGCACACATCTCGAGGCAGACCAATAGGGCGCTACAACAAAGGTGCACCTCCTTCCAGATGCAGTGCACTTCACCACAAAGGCCAGATGGAGCACATCTCTACCTGTGAGGTTGGGCACAAGTCCCAAGGACCTGGAACTAGTCAACTAAGATAGTTGTTAGGGTTTGGGACCTTTTCTAGCTGTTGGTTAGTTAGAATTGGTCCACTTTTGATCAGAACCATTGTATGTTCAACCTATTCTATATAAAGGTTGCCTATTCTACTAAATAAAACGAATGGTTCATTTTGCTTGCTCATGTTATGTGTTGTTTTTGTCTTTCTCTGTGAATTTTCTTTGGATTTCTCTGCGGTATTGCAAATCAAATGGTATCAAAGCGTCAGTCCAAGGTGTTTTTGCTCCACTAGTCAGAGATTTCAATGGTAGATCCAGGAAAAACCAATATCCCTTCCTAGGATGTGCTAGGGTTGGCATTTTTTTTTTTCTGAAGGTAAGGGATGCGCTAGGGTTTCTTTTCACCCTCCTCTCTCTCTCCTAAGAGGTGCGCTAGGGCAACCCCCTCCTCCTCTTAGCTCAGGAATATTTCCAGAGGTGCGGTAGGGAAACCCCCTCCTCCTCTCATTTCTATCAAGTTTTCAAAGGTTTGCTAGGGAAAACCCCTCCTCCTCTCTACTTAGTTTGCAGTCCAGAGGTGCACTAGGGTTTTTACCCTCCTCCTCTCTATAGATCAGTGGCCTATCTTTTAGATCTAGATAGGAGAAACATTATTTTATGAAGATCATGCCTCCAAGAAGGGACACTTCAGAGGATGAGGCCTTTTCTGTCAACCCGTCCCTCATCCAAGAGTTGGCTTTGGCTCTTCATGAGATTATTAGATTGCAACGTCAGACTCTAGCTCCTTTGCAACTGGATGCATGCTTCCAACTTCCTAAGTTCTCTGGGCAGATCAATGGGGACATTGTGGATTCCAAGATTCGAAGTCTCTCTACATACTTCAACACTCGTCACGACATCTATGACGAGGAGAAGCTTCAGATTGCTAGCTTACAAATGGAAGGCGTTGCCCAGGCCTGGTGAGATACTCTACCCATTGGGACCCATCTCATTGTTGATTTGTAGGCATCTGCCTCGTCTTCTACTCCTCCTATTGGCACTTGGGAAACGTTCCATAGTAGATTCTTCCTCCTGACTACCGTCAGAATCTTCTGGCTCATAGGTTGCAGCTCCACCAATTCTCGAGCCAGTTCGTGCAACAATACATTGAAATCTTCATTAGGCTCCACATCCAGCTTCATATTCGGGACTCCAAAGAGGTACTCATAGTAAAGTTTAATTCTGGTTTATTGAATTTTGTATGTAGGAAGGTGGATCTTTTTTACAGTAGTTCTATGGATAAGGATTTCTCTTGCGCTCTAGCAATTGAGCGTAAGCTATCCCCTCGCTTGAAATCCCCTTAGTATCGTCCTAACTAAGCCTTCTCTCCCTCCTCTCCAAAGTATCCCTCTTCCCCTAAGTCTTCTAAACGGTGCACATTCCATAAGTCTTTTTTCTATAACATTGACAATTTTCGTGTCCTATAGAATCCGTCTACTGCCAAAACTCTTTTTGTAGATACTCTTGAGTCCTCATCTACAACGCCCCCTCCTTATGAGCCAATCTATTTAGAAAATCCCACAGTTGTAGACCCCACTTTGCTTTTGATGGCTACTGATTCTAATGCTACCTCGACTACCCTCTCTTCACCCACAATTGTTAAATCAAGCAGTCTCTTGCTACGCTCATGATTGATAATGGCATCCAGAAGAATTTAGTAGCTCAAGATTTGGTGAACTGATTAAACCTGCCCACCACCCCTTATCCCTCTCCTTATCAATTAGGGTGGGTTCGTAAGGACGGACCTCGCCTCATGGTCACACAACGTTGTGTCGTAACCTTTGTCGTTGGACCTTCCGTGATTTTTTCCTTTGTGATGTGTCTTCGTTGGATTCTGCAGATCTTCTTTTGGGCATCCCACACCAAGAACAATGTGATGCCATCTATCATGTTCACACCCATCAATATCACCTCAAATAGGATGGCTGAACTTATGTTCTTACCTCTTCATCCATGAAAGCTCCTCCTATGTTTGCTTGTCAAGTTGTCGTCCACCAAGTAAGCCTCAATAAATCCCTCTCTGTATGCTTTGTGCACCCTATTAAGCCAAATCAAATTCATGATTCCATTGCACTTGATCTGTATGTTGTTCTCTTTGAATTTTCTGATGTGTTTTCACCACCAGAAGGACTTCCACCTCAACGTCCTATTGAGCATTCTATCAACTTCATTCCTGGTGCTTCTCTTCCTGATGCCCCTTCATACCGCTTGGTTCCCCATGAGGTTGAGGAAATTGAACGACAACACCAACAACTTCTCAATGTCATCAACATCCAACCTAGTTGCTCTCCTTGTGCCTCCCCCACCTTCATTATTCCTAAAAAGGAGAGTGGTGAGTAGCATTTAGTCACCGATTACCAGGCTCTCAACAAGATTACTGTCAAAAATCACTATCATGTCCCTCGTATTTAAGACTTTCTTGATTAGCTCAAAGGGGAAAAGTATTTTACAAAGATGGATCTGATGACGGACTATCACCAAGTGCGCACGTCTGCTACTGACACTTGGAAAACAACCCTTAAAACTATATTTGGGATCTATGAATGGATGGTGATGCCTTTTGGCCTCACCAACGCCCCTGCCACATTCCAGAGGCTCATCAATGATATATTATGTCCTATATTGGGCCACATTGTGGTCATTTATTTGGATGACATTCTCGTCTTTAGTAAGACTTGGGAGGAACACTTGTAACATGTGCGCAACGTACTCCAATTGTTGCGTACCAATCACCTTCAAGTCAAGTCCTCCTTTGGCCAGACTTTTATCTCTTATTTGGGGTTTCTCATCGATCAGGAAGGTGTCTGTTTTAATGCTTCTAAAGTTCAGGCTCTAGCACAATGGCCTGCTCCTTAGTCCACGCTGGCCCTTAAAATTTTTCTTGATAACATCAATTTTTACAGGAAATTCATTCCTCACTTCTCTCAGTGGGCCAAGCCCCTTCATCATTTGGCCAATTAGTCCAACTTTCTTTGGACTCTGGTGGATCAGGAGCAGTTCTAATGCCTTAAAGAGGCCCTTTGTTCAACACCTTTCCTCCATTTTCCCGATATTCAACAACGTTTTGAAATTGAGACCAATGTCTCTCAACATGCAATTGGCACAGTTCTTAAATTGATCTGAAAAAGATCTTTTACACGACTATGGTTGAGTTATTAAGCATGTGTTGATTAACCATGGTATTTGTTTAACATATTGATAGATGCACATTGTTTGACATGTTGGTAGATGCACATGTTGGCATATTCGTAGATGCACATGTTGGCATATGGTGGATACATTTCATGGATGATATATTTTGGCACATTTTTTATGTACATGGTTGATGTACATGGGTGTTGTGCACGGTGGGCACATTTTGGTACATGATGTACTTGGTGGATATATTGTTCATGATTCTCTATTTCATTGATGACATATCTTTTGTTTCATGATGTATGGTATGGCACAAGTTTGATGCATGAA
>ML803620.1:201167-228560 GCA_009831015.1 Picea engelmannii
ACTGTCACACTATCACTGTGAGATATACTGTTGTAAAACTGTACCAATCAACCTGTAACAACCTGTACCAATAACATGTGCCAACATGTACCATACATCAATCTGTACCTCAACTTGTACCATAAACAAGTGCATCGACCATGCACCAAACTTGTAAAAATAACCTGTCCAAACAACCTATCACAACAACCTGTCTAATCAATCTTATCAACCAAATCAGATCTACTCGCCAAGATCAATCACCAAGAAAAATCTCAACCATATGCACAATATCACCAAGATGTACATCAACCAATCATAACACAACAACTCATAATCATCACTAAGATCAATATGTGCTTCTAATAGTATACCAAGACAAGTATGCTACATCATCCATAAACCATGTGTCAACAATACTACTAACACGTGCCTCCAACCATGTACCAAGTATGTACCAATCATGCATCAACTACTCATCAACTATAACTCATCAAGATGTACCAACATCATCAACTATACATGTCATGTATGTGTCAACTTATCAACTACTTGTCTTAACCATGTACCCAACATGTACCTCAACCAAAAGCCCTCATCAATTTCATCATCCAAATCTGATTTGTAACTCTGTAATAGACCTGGTGTATATGATCACATATCTGCAAACCTTCCTTAACTTTAAAAACAAGAGACTAACATTTTCATCCAACTTTGCTTTAGTCTCACATGACTAATTTTGGATTAGTCAACAACCCTAACTTGCAATAATCATAACTATGTACCTATAATGAATAAAGATATGAAAATGGTACACAATGTTCTTCAGTGTCTTTTATGCAATTCCTTTGGGTTTCACTACTTATAACCTCTCAAAAAAGGAGTTATAACAAAAATGGCATACCTTGTTGAATTCTGGCTTATTCTAGAGATCGAACTTGTAGAGAATGCCCTGCACAGAATATTTGTTGTGTAGATCTGAAAATGGTAAACAACATACTACGGACTATACTATAACCAATACATTTGGTCTTACTTAATTTGGATCTATTATAAAAAAGTTATGACGTTTTTACCTGAAACACTTGTTTAGACTAGTTTAAGGACTAGCCACAAACCCTATTTTCCACGGAGTGTAACTCCTAAAATATAATGATCCACAAACTAAAATTTGTATCACAATTACTTGGATATGTTTTCTAAACGATCTCCAAATTTCGCGGTTTGAATCATTCTAGAAACAAAAATTATTGCGAAAATGGTGAGATGACCTATAAACAACTTACCTTAGAAAGCATCATCAAAATAATTTATCCTCCCTTGAATTTTGGCCTTCTTTACTTCACCTTCCCTATGAAATTTGCCTTAGATATCCTTTGGTTACCTCAATCACTTGTAGATATTCAATATGCTCAATGGATACAAATGGGAGACCCTTGCTCTCTTATTTATACTCTCCAAGTAGCTTCCTCTAGAAGTATCCACTTAACCACTTTGTCCACTTAGCTACTTTGTCCACTTAACCACTTTGACTACTTTATTATTTAAATAATTTCTCTTTACTCAAAACTTCTTGTTGCAACTAATTTTTATATAATTATTCAATTCTTGGCCTATTTTCCCTTAATTAACTTCTTGTTGCAACCACTTTATTATTTAATTTATTTCTTGATCAACCACTTTGACTATTCAGTCTTTTCATTACAACAACTTTACCATAATTACCAAATTCACAAATTCTTGTTGCAACTAATTTATTTTTAATTATTTTCTTAATGCAACAACTATACCCATGATTAA
This sequence comes from Picea engelmannii, assembly GCA_009831015.1. Classification (NCBI taxonomy): domain Eukaryota; kingdom Viridiplantae; phylum Streptophyta; class Pinopsida; order Pinales; family Pinaceae; genus Picea; species Picea engelmannii. The sequence goes on from ML803620.1 coordinate 202,947, forward strand.
CTCCTAGTTTCACCGACTTTGACTAGTCAACTTCTTCTAGAATTTTCTAGAGTAATTTGACTTCTTTGACCATCTAGGGGCTTCTAGATAACTCATGAGGGTTCTCCAACTTCACAAGGCCATAACTCTCTAACTGTGAGGAGTTATGTGACGTTCCACATATCACCAGAAATGGAATGACATGTACTATCCATCTAGAATAGTCTTACTTGTAAATTCATTGATCTTCATTCCCTTATACCTCAAAGAGACGCGGGTCCCTTACCCATGCCTTTGTGCTATCGAAATTCGCTACCAGGCTTCTCCAAGGGTTGACAACAATCACTATGGGTTGGCATCAATCTACAATATCATTGTCCAATGGTTGACATCAATGACAACCAACAATCCATACCAAATGTCCATCAACCTAACCCAACTGCTTGATTTTAGGTTGATCTATCGTTATCTCCTTTTGAGCTGCCCATGTATTACTCTATCAAAGTTCTCTTATGCATGCGGATAATTTTCGTTTAGTTTTTATGTGATCAAAAATATTTATCCCTACTATGATGGATGTGAGGAATTCTGTTTATTTTCTTTAAATGTATGAATGTGTGTGTGTTTCCTGGTCCATTCTCAAGAACTCTCTTATAAAAGAAAATAAAAATATTTTTTGTTTTTTGTTATATCTATTTTACTTTCCTTGACATACTTCTTTAAAAGTCCCACATTTTACAAATCTCGGACAAAGGAGTACCACCTCTATAAAAACGTAGGAGGATTTGCATCCTCGTGGGGTTGTCGTTTCGGTCCTGATGGATTCAAGCATCAACATAAGGGCAGGTCTAGCTTCTGCACTTCAAGGTTTCCTAAAAAATTACCCATCATCAATGACCTTTATGGTCCATGTTTGTTTGTCATGAGGGAAACATCTTCATCTAGAAAACAAACGTTTAGAACTCTCTATCGGAAAATACAATGTAAATGCATTTTTGAACCGCAAGTCCTCCATTATTGCAAACAAGTTGTGAAACAATTAGTATTGTTTACAAGAGTTTCTCATCTTTGAAATGTCTTTTAATGTGGTAGGATATGCAACATTTAGAAAGATAGACAAAAGCTAAATGGATCATGCAATTCTGAGTTGTAAGCTTTTATTTTTGTTTTGAAAGGAAAATGCTTGAGTTATTTTGACTGTAATGGTAGATTTTGAAGTAAAAAATAAGGTTTCTTGGAAATCCATCCCATAAATACTCAGATTCATGCAAATTTGTAAATAACGAGACATGAATTCTCATATTACAGAACTTGTTTACATCCTATAGATTCGACGAGGTTTTGAATCCAGAATATCTTAGAAATCAATGTTTTTGTTGATTGTTTGTTTATAGCACATCAAACTCGGAGCTTAATACACTTCGATCTTTAAGTATTACTTTATATTCCTCTTGTTCACATGAAAAGCTTGGAATGGATCTTGTGTAGGATTTTGAATGTCGATTATTGTGGCCTAGCATGGGGAAAAAGATGAGCTGGCTTACAGCTCTAAAGAGAGTGTTCGAATATGCTCCCAAAGAAAATGAAAATACCAAAAATGACAGCGCCAAAAAATCTTCTCGTTAGAAGATAAAAGGCGAGCCAATGAATGAGAAGGAAGAAAAGGTCAACTACTATATCTTACTTTTTGTTTCTTGAATATGCGTCCCATTTCATCAAAATTCACCTGCAAAATCCCCAATTAAATTTATTAAGGTTAGGGTTATTCATATTAGGGTTAGGGTTAGAGCAAGACTAAGGTTAGGGTTTCAAAGTTCATAAGCATATAATAACTTAACCTTGATTCAATTGACATTGATTCAACTGAATGTTTTTGACAATTTGAAACTTACAATCCTTTTATAATTTAAAGGATTACATGTTAGAAGAGTCAATTTAAAATTATATGACATAAAGGATTACATGATAGAAGAATATAATTTAAATGAAAATTATGTGATATTCCACGCATGAAAATTATATGATATTCCTCCACACATTCCTTTGGAGTCTATGTCAATAGATTAATTATATGATATTCCTCTACGCATGAAAATTATATGATATTCCTCCACACATTCCTTTGGATTCTATGTCAATAGATTAATTATATGATATCCATCCATCTATATTTCATGATGTCTTTGTTGATTTATACTTATATATTCAGATTTTTTATGTTATGTGTACACTGGGTTTATTTTATAATAATAATAATAAGATAATTTAAACTCAATTTAAATAATTACGTTGTAAGGCGTTTCCCCACACCAATCCATCTTTGATGTGACCTGTCAGTGTGTCATGACTTTTTGATTTGCTAGACGACCATCCGACTGATCTAAACCGTCGATTTTGATAAATATTCTATGATAGAAGTGAATGTTTTGGATGTGACTTCTCGACCATCCTCCATCGTAGAGTCCTTTCGAAGACCATCGAAGTAGTCTTGACTGTTCATTTTGATGGGAGGTGGATGACAGGGCATGGGGAGGGGCGACATGTTGGCTGTTTCTCGGGCGTGGGAACATGGTGAGGGATGGGAGGCAGATGACAGGGGGTGTGGAGGGGCGAGGGGTTGGGTTTTGTGTGGGTGTGGGCGCATGCCTCAGCTTGGGTGTGGGTTGACGAGGAGGGAGGGAAAGCAGAGAAGGAAACCAACAATAGGAGGGCGAGGGGGCAGGGAGGGATGGATAGGGGCGGTGGGTTGGGTTTTGCATGGGCATGGGTGTGGGCATGGGTATGGGAACGTGAGGAGGGAGAGGAAGCAGATAATGGAAAAGCGAGGGGTGAGGGGGCAAGGAGGGGCCGAAGGGCGTCGTGGGTTTTGTCATTTTTTTCTTTCTTTCTTTTTTAATTTTTAATTTTTTTTTTTTTATTTAAAATTTTATTTTATTGTCCTAAGAGGTGCTCTACATCCCAGTATGAAGGAGATGTTCATGTAACATAACACATTAAAATAACAATAAAATATTAAAATAATAAAAAAAACATTAAAATAAAATAATACACACAGACACTTACACTAAGTACAAGATGTTCATGTAACACAATGCATTAAAATAATAACCAACATATATCCATCTTAACTTCAGATCTAAGGACCGGGAGGGATCCAATCTCTCGAGGTGCAAACCTTTTTTAGAGTGCAAAACTTGAAGAAAAATTAAAAGTTTGCACCTCAAGAGATTGAATCCCTCTCGAAGCTTATATATTAATTATTTATTTATTTACATTGTATTATTATATTGTTTAATCTCATATATATTATATTACATACATAAATATAAGTATAAGTAGTTATAATATAATATATATATTATATTATAAATATATATGATTAAATAATGTAATAATAAAATGCAAATAATATATATATATATATATATATATATATATATATATATATATATATATATATATATATATATATATATATATATATATATATATATATATATATATATATAACTTATTTTTATATTATATGGTATATATTTATTCGAATATCATATATATCCTATATATTTATATTATTTTGTATTTATATACTTATTTTATTTATATATATTATCATATTTATTATTTAAATGATGATGATGATGATGATGAACGTCCACTAAGATCGAATTGGTCTATAGGACCTCAAGAGGATAAGTGATTACTTGTGATTCTTTAGAATTTTGTTTCTTGCTCGAAAAACATTAAGATAAGTTTTTCAAGATCACCATACTTTTGTTGAGTTAAAAGGTTAGGAAGATTGGTTGTAACTTTATATTTTTATACACTGATATATATATATATATATATATATATATATATATATATATATTAGCAAGTTACCGGTAATCACAAACTGGCAACTGCCTGTAAACAAAGATTCATTCAGGTGGATGGGGCAGCTGTGGACTACAGCTGTTATCTCGTCCCTTAGAGGCTCGGCCATATGGGGACCCATACCGACTTTTACGGAATGACATAGACAAAAGAAAATATTCTCAGATCTAATTGATACGAATATATCAGATCACATGATTACAATGTGGAGTTCTACAGGAACCCACAGAACTGACGGGACACCACTGTCGGCCCATTAGACATGAAAAGAATCAAATCATTATTATTACAAAATAGTGAGCACTTGGCCCATCATGCTTCCATACGATTGATTATGTTGTATTCAGCAATGGGATCAAATGATCCATCACTGTCATAGTCGAAATGACTGCTAGGTGGAGAACTGTGTTCATTTGAGAATGGTGGTAATCCGCTGAAGCATTTGTAAAACGAAGATCCTTGCATGGCTGGTATCAATTCATCTTCAGGGACACATAAGTCACCAAAATACTCACTGGTAACTTTATAATATTGAGGCTGAGGTGGCTCAAACTTCTCAAAATGCAACTCACTTCCTTGGAATGATAAGTTAAAAACAAACCATCCCTCATAATGAGCAACTTCTTCTATTTCTGCTCTGAACCATTATTTAAAAGCATCCTTTCTGGCTCCAAAGAAATCAACATCTCTAGGACAATAAGTCCAATATAAAATATACAACCAACCAGACCACCAAATAGGCGTATCCTTGAATGTGGAGCATTCAAAGATTATCCAACAACAACCATCATGTTTTACTTGGAGCATTATTTTGCAATAGTTTTCATATGATATACAAGGAGTATATATGAGAATATATTTTTGTCCTTGCATTGGTCCTCCTGTGACGGATCCTCTTGCCATAATTTGGCTTTCTCTGAAGTAAGCATAATAAGATGTATCATGGTTATATTTTTGTATCCAGTTATTTAGGATATTTATACAGGCTGGACTGCTTCTAATATGACAACTTAAACAGTTAAAACAGTAACAATATTCACAATCTGTACACACTAGGACCCATTTGAATCCTGGTGGGGGAGCATCCCTTATGCTCAAGGAGGATGAAGCCATTTAATGGTTTTGTCTTTGGATGGAGCAGCTTCTCTAGTTAGCAAATCAGCAACACAATTGTCTTTACCAGGCTTGTAATGGATTTCAAAGTCAAATCCGTCAAGCCACAAACCCCATCGCAGAATTCTGTTGTTTCCCTATTCCAACAGACGTTGATTAGATAACATTCCCTTCATATGCTTCAGATCTGTTCTTACAATAAAATGTACAGGTTTTAGGAACAATCTGAATTTCTTAATGCCATTTTTGACATCAAGAATTTCTTTATGTGAAGAAGGGTATCTTGACTCAGTATCACTAAAACATCCAGAAGTATATATACAAACTTCTTCCAATTTTGGACCATTCTTCTGCAATAATACCGCTGCGCAAGTATCATTTGAAGCATCGGTTTCTAATATTAATTGTAAGGTCATGTCTGGAAGATATAGCTTAGGTAAATTCTGGATCTTCTGTTTTATAATCTGAACAGCTTGAGTCATCTTATAATTCCATGGTATAACTTTACTCAATCTTTTCTGGAGTATCCTGACATCCTTTGCTTGATTTTCATAGAACTGTCGGATATAATTCAGGCAACCAAGGAACCTTTGTAGTTGTTTCTGGTCAAGTATTTCATCAGGAAATTCTGAAATCTTTTTCAAAATATGATCTTGGAGTTCTACTTCCCCTTTGGATAGTATCAGTCCAAGATACTCAATCTTTGTCTGTGCCCAACAAAGCTTAGAACGGTTGAGAACCAATCCATGTTTATACAAAAGGTCATAGACAACCTTCAAATGTTGTACATGAGCTTTATAATCTACAGAGCAAACAAGCAAATCATCAATATATACAATTACAAAATTAAGATGTTTGAAGATGTCGTCCATTCTTTTCTGGAACTCAAATGGTGCATTCTTCAAACCAAAAGGCATCACTTTCCACTGATATTGGCCATTGGGAACAACAAATGCACTTTTATATCTGTCTTTAGGAATTATCTCGATTTGCCAAAATCCACTTTTCAAATCAAATTTACTGAAAACATTACACTTCCCAATCTTTGAAAACAGTAATTCTTTAGATGGTAAGGGAAACCTGATAGGGATTAGAGCATCATTCAAAGCTCTATAGTTTATCACCATTCTAGGTTTTCCTCTTTTCTATTCACTGTGTTTGTTGACATAGAAGACAGGACAAGTCCAAGGGCTTCTACTTATCTCTATCAACTTTCTTTCCAAAAGCTCTGTAATATCCTTTTGACAATATTCACATTCTGAGGGAGACATGTGATTATCAGAGGCTTTCTGTGGTTTTGGGATGTAATCTTCCTTATAGGGCAGACTGACGAAATATTTTTCTCTGGTCCAAAAGGCATTTGGATAATCTGATGTGCAATCAGATTCTATCTTTTCTTTGATATCTTTTATCATTTCTATACCATGCTTTTCAACATGACCAATGATCTTTTGGATATGTATCAGACTGCTTGCAGATTTCTTGATTTGTTGGAAAGTTTGCTTTACTGCAATTCTTGTTTCATAACAAGACTTGCTGGGTACTTTGATTGTTTTGCCCAAAACTGTGATCTGTACAAAGTTATTACCTATAACAAAAGGTAAACATTTATTTACAAAATCCTGTCCTAAGAGTATATCTTCACCAGTATCATAACAGTAAAGTGTAACAGATACTTTCTCTTCCTGTATAAGTATAGGGAAATCTGGAGCAATATATTTGATCTTTATCTCAGATTTGTTGACAGCTCTGAATGAGATATCTATTGGCTGCCAATAGTATGATGGTATAGCTCCATGCTTAGCACAAGAATTCATTGCACCTGTATCAAGTTGAGCATCTAAGGTGTATTGCAGATATCCTTGGACTTTTATATTTACAGGGATTACCAATCTATCATCTAAGCCATTCACTTGCTTAGACTCAAATGGTTCAATTTCTTTATCTTCATTGAACATTTCTCTTTCTAATTGTTCATCTCGTTTCATCTTGAGAAAGTTCAATTCTTCTTTTTGCAGTTTTAAACTTTTCCATAAATCAGCAACTAATGCTTCTTTTTCTTTGATTGATTCTTCAAGATGGAATATAGTATTGTCTAAGGATTCATCCTCTGATAGAGTTTCCTGAATGGGTTCTGAAAACTTAACAATAATTTTTGCTCTAGACTCTTTTCTTTGTGCTAGGATAAAATCAGCATCTGTAGGTGTATAATTTTGAATATTCACCACGCTTGGCTGCTGGATCTTATCAATTTGAGCAGAGAGCTGAGCAATTTGAGAAGCATAGCGTATGGAAAACTGGAATTGTCCAGGAGTAAGAACTGACAATTTAGCTTGAAGGTCAGACCTCTGTTTTAGAAGAGCGGGGAGGTCTATGTAGGGTGACATCATTTTTATGTCAAGAAAGTTTAAGGTTTCATCTATCTGGGAGAGTTCTGATTCAACATCAGAATCTTGGTTGTAATGATTTTCGTCTGGAAAGGAGTCACTATCCTTAGTGAGGGATAGGTATTCACCATCTGAACGGTTATCAACTAATTCCCATTCGGAAGGATCATAGCCAGACTGGAATAGATCCATAATTTTATGTTGGAATTTAGTCTTAGACCGCAGAGGACACTGAGAAGCCCAGTGGCCAAGATTTTTACAGATAAAGCAGGAAGACTGCTTTGCTTTATAGTTCTGTGGCCGGCGCTTGAAGTAGGCTTTCTTTTTGGAATGACTGTTTATGTTAAATCTTTTAGGATATTTCTTAGAAAATCCTTTAGATCTTGGTTTGCATTTAAAACAACCACAATCCTTTTTACAAGATTTATTTACTTTATTCCTTTGATTACAACCAAAGTGATATGTTTCTGCAAACGTATCACAGATAGAAGAGTCGAAACCTAATTGTTTCTTTATTGATTTATTAGTCTTCTTTTGAAGACATTCTTTTTGCAGAGCCATAACAACATGCTCATGCAATCCTGCTAGAGATAATTGAGATATGTCAATATCCAATTCTTCAAGTCTATCTCTAACTAGGTTGGGTACTTTTCCAGGCATAGCAGATAAATACTTTCCTAGGTATGCTACATTTTCTGGATCAGGTACTTTATACAACAAATCTTGCATAGTATAGAGGAATTCTTGGAGCTGAGATATATGACACAATCGTTGATTCATAAATAAATCAACAAAATGATTTGAATCTATTTTTATATTGCCATAGAATTCATGCACTACTACCTTAACAAGCTCTTCGATTGGTGTATTGTTATTCAATATTCTTAGCTTGTTGTCTTCACGAACTCTTTCCCACCAGAGTCCTAAATTTCCAGTGAATCCCCAAGTCAATCTTAAAGCTAAATCGCTCCAAGATACCTTATCTTTGAATAGCAATTTCTGGGTCCTTGCCCAGGCTTGCCATTTCTGGATTATCATCATCATTTCATTTTTTGATCTGCAATTGAGATTTGTGATAGGGGCAGATTCTATATTTTCTCGAGAGAGTGAAGGATGTTCTCCAGAATTAGCAGGGTCAAAGGGGACTTTTTTGGAAGAACCATATTTAGCATTGCACCATTTTTCCCAAGCAGATTGGAAAGCATTTCCACCTGCATCATCATGTGATGATCTGGGTGCATTTGTTGTAGAACTTTCAGCATCATCAATAGCTTTGATGAAAGGAACTATTGAGGTTCTAGCTTGTGATGCTCTTCTAATATCATCTTCTAATTCAAAAGATTGCTTTTTGACTAACTCTATTTTTTCAACAGCAATTTCCAAGACTTCAGCAATTCTTGCTAAGGCTGGATTTGGGACTTCTTTGGCTAGCTGTTTGAGAGTTAGGTGTTTTTGTTCTTCTTTAGAACTTGAAGAACCAAACCATTTAAAAGAAGCAATCCTCTCAATATCTTCAATTTTTAGTGGGGAAGGAGTTTTATTCTCTTCCTCAAAAGAATCTTTCAGACTAAAAACTGCAGTCTGAATTATTTCTAGTTTCTCAAGAATCTTTTCAAGTTGAGACTTCATTTGTTCCTGATTGATTTTTAAGGAATCAATTTCTGAATGCAAACCATTCATATGGGACTTAGTCTGTAGTAAGTCTTGCGCTATATCATCAATGTTCTGTGCAAGACAAACTGACTGGTAGTTTGCATAATTTTGTAGTCTCACAATATCTTGAGGTGGTTCTGCATCTTCTTTCCTATACTTTACAAAGTCTAAGTCAGCTACCATATCGTTTTTGAACGTAGGAATGTGATTCCCTGGTCCAAGACTTCTTTGTGGTAAGCTGGAATTTTTATCTCTGTCACTCCTTGGCAGTGGGGCATTTATCATTTTTAGCATAGGGATAGCTAGATCTTGACATTCAAAACAGTTGGCATGTTGGCCATTGTGTTCTATTTTTGACTGGAATGTCCTAAAATTCTTAGGAGTAGATGGAACATGGGACATATTTGTACTTACATAAGGTTCAGAAGTTTGCCCTTGAGTAGGGATATGCTTTTTGCAGAAATAACAATTCTTTGAACCTTTTTGATGGGTAAGCAAATGATCATCTAGAGCTGATCTATTTAAAACTGGTGTATATACAGGTGTTTTAGCAAAAGAAGAGGAGGTTGAGGATGATCTGTTAGTGAATGAAGATCTTCTTTGATTTGCATCAGAGCTACTGGTTGAAAGAGAAGACAATTGTCTTTCTAAATCTTGATTTCTTGTGCTCTGGGATCTTCCTATTCTTAAGACATTTCTTCCAGATGAATTTTGTTCTATTCTTAATTCTCTAGCCGTGGGAGGCGATATCTTGGAAGAGATGGGTTCATATTCTGCAGACCATTCTTCAACTGCAGTAAGTTTAGCAAAACCCAAAGTTAAAGGGGATACATTGCCGGGACCAACCACCACGCTTTCATTGGTAGCCCGCTGCAATAATTTGGGATTTAGTGCATGCATAGTTGTGGAGACGAAGCGAAGACAGGTAGTGGTATGAAGCTGGGCAATTTCAGAAGATTCAGCCATATTAAAGCCAGAAAACTGTACATAGGCTTGAAGGAGAGTATTGATGTAGGGATATGTAAGAGAAACTTGATATCTGGGAAGGGATGATGACCAAACTGGTCCATTATGCAAGGGAGCTTGGAATCCTGATATTAAAGCGTCATAGAAGGTATTATGCGTAGAGTCAATAATACAGTTTAGTACAGAAGTATCTAAACCAGGCCTGACTAAAGGATTGATTCCAAACTGAATAAGTCCCAGATGGACATATTTATAGCCATGTTCTAATCCCCAATCAATATCAGCTTGCTGAATAAGAGGAATCTGGTAAACAGACTGACCAAGAGAGAGTGGCACATTATGTGAACAATAACGGATGAGTGTAGTAGCACGAAGCTTAAACATAGGTAAATCATAAATCTTAGATGGTTCTATCTCAGGCATTCTCCAATTAACATCAGGCTCATATTCCTGAGCTATCAATCTAGTATTATATAAAGATTTAGAGGAGGAAGACTGACTGAGGAAATGCTTATACCATTTAGAGGGTTTATATTTAACATCAACAGATAAATCATAAGAAGACTTGTCATTCTGTGAAGACTTATAGGAAGATTGGTTGTAACTTTATATTTTTGTACACTGATATATATATATATATATATATATATATATATATATATATATATATATATATATATATATATTATACTCTCTCTCTCTCTCTCTCTCTCTCTCTCTCTCTATATATATATATATATATATATTACACTATATGAAATGGTTGTAACTCAAGTTTGGCTTTGACTATGGTTTGTGTCTTGGTAACTTGGGTGAGGGCTTGATTGGGAGTTGAAATCTAATTTTATATTTTAAACAAAAGCTTGAAGGGGAATCATCGTATGGAATGGTTATATGTCTTAAGGTCTAACTTTCACTATGGTTTGTATCTTTGTGGTAGCTTGTGGTATAAATGATGGGATCTTGAATTAGAAATGGAGTGGAAGATAGGTATGGTTGAAAGCTAATCAAATCAATTGTGGATGGTGAAGCGAGAGGTATAGTGAAACCATTAAGAATTAAATGTGGCTAATTGTTTTTCTTGCTATTTATGGGATGATAATATTTTCCCTTTTTGTACCTCCTAAGATTTTGCTGCATAATCACCTATTATTTTACATCTCAAAAACAAATTCCCTAGAAAATCAAAATCACCACTTGCTCCCCTCCAATTTAGCAAACATGTTGTATTCTACTTCACTTCCTTCACAATATATCCATTTTAAATTGTGTTGATTTACCTCACATGAATGCATTGCTTTTCCCATATGCTCATTCCAATTTTATGTGTTGATATGAAAGTGAAATAAACTCACATCTCATTGGTAAGGGAAGAAAACATTTATGGAACATGTACCCTTATATATTGTTTGCAAGTTTCTAAAGAAAAAAAATACAAATTCTTTGTTGTTTTAATAATTAATAACAACTATAAATTTATTTTAACACATTTCATATTTATATTTAAAGTGTTTCTGTTCATCAACAAAAATAATTTTTAATAATAATTTAATTTTATATTTATATTTAAAATATTCCTATACACCAATAAAAACAATTTTTAATAATAATTTAATTTTAATMCATATTACATGTAATATGTATTACATATTACATGTAATATGTATTACATATTACATGTAATATGTATTACATCTTRCATATTAAAATAATAATAATCATCCGCGCATATATCCGGATTACAAGGATCCCCACATTAAAAAAAACCATTAAAAATATATGGTTGGAATCCACGATCCCATTCACTCGCTGTCAGGGTTTCGGGTTTATATATATAAGGATCAGGGTTTTATTTAATTCGTCAGGGTTTAGGGTTTCGCAGGTTTAACGTTGAGTGTTTCCATAGCTACCGTTTAGGGTTTAATACAAGCATTTGTTTTCGTGGCTTCGTACATTTGCGAAGGGATTTGAGGTAGAGACGGATTCACATTCATCTACAAGGCGTCTGAGGAGCGTCTGAGGAGCATTGCTAGTAATTTTTTATTTCAGTTTTCCTTCAGTTAATTTTCTCTGCTTCAGTTTCCATGGATAATACAAAGAAGAAGAACAATAAGCCCCAAGTTCCCTCTAGATTAAGCCATGAAAGGGTGGAAAAAGGAGTAGATGCCCTCTTGACATGGGTTAAATCGAAGGCAAAGCATCAGAAACCCCAGCTTCTGGAACACGACGAGTTTCTGTATATGGTCGTTACGCTGAAAAGGATTCCTGATAGGGAAAGGATCAATCCTTACAAAATCCGATTACCTCATCCCCTCTTTCCTTTGGATGGAAGCCAAGAGGTCTGTTTGATTATCGATGATAGAGAAAAGGGTTTAAATGCCGAGGTAGCTAAGAACAAGGTTAAGGAGGAGGGTTTACCTATTTCAAAAGTCTTGAAATACTCAAAGCTCAAGACTGATTATAAACCATTCGAGGCCAAGAGAAAGCTTTGTGGTTCTTTTGATCTGTTCCTGGCCGATAAATCTGTGGTTCCCCTGCTCCCCAAATTGTTGGGGAAAGCATTTTTTAAGAAGAAAAAGCATCCCATCCCTGTGGATTTGACCCATAGCCAATGGAGGGGACAGATCGAGTCAGCCTGCAGTTCGGCTTTTCTCTACGTTGGGAAGGGTACTTGTTGTGTCATTAAAGTTGCTAGGGTTTCTCGAACAAGGAATGAGATTGTGGAGAATGTTGTTGCTGTGATCGATGGTCTTGCGTCGGTGATTCCAAGAAAGTGGAATAACATAAGGTCTTTGCATCTGAAATCCTTGGAGTCTGTGGCACTTCCACTTTACCAATCTATTCCTGAAATGCCCCTTAGGATTGAAGGTGTCAAAACAGAATCGGAAACGGATGCACCAGAAAAGAAGGAAGTGTGTGATCAACATGTTGACAAGAAAACTTTCAAGAAGGGACGGATTCGTGATGTTCGATACATGGATAATATGTTGGGGGATTTTTCTGATGGGATATTGGGTGGTGAAGACGGGAATGAAGTTGATTTTCTGGGAGGCAGAGTGAAGGATGTAGATTCTTCGGACGAGGAGAAGGAAATAACAGGTAGGCTTTCAAGTAAGAAGAGGACTGCTGATGCAGAAAAATCTCCAGGTGCAAAGAGGAAGAAAATCTTATCTTCTGAGGGCAAAAAGGGCTCCTTGGATGGTCAAGGTGTTGATGATAGGTTGCCAAAGGAGGATTCTCACAAAAAGAAAAATAAGTCAGTAGGATTGCAGGGCGGGGCGGTGGCCAACAGTGCTGAGGTTGCAACCAAGAAAGCAAAGTCAAAGAAGTTGAAAAAATCTGTTAGTGCTGAATGAGTCTGTGGTTCAAAGTGACCTTTGTCATTGTACTAACAGATGCTTTTGTCAAGGGGAATGACAGTGCTGGACCCTGCGGTTTTTGCTCCTATTGCAATTGGAATCTGTTTGTATAGCATTGCTTGACTCCATAATATTTTTATGATATATTGGTCAATTTGGTTAACTGTGATATTTTGGTCAATTTGGCCTTTGTTTTCCTTTCTCGTCAATTGCTGCTTGAGTGGATGTCATGAGACTCTGCTTCATTTTGATTCAATGGCATTAATGAGCTCATGACTTCAGGAAATTGTTATGAGTTAAACTCTGCTCCATTTGATTCAAGGGCATTGATGAGGTCATGGGGTCAGACAATGTTTAGTAGTTAAACCTCTATTTTGCCTTCTAATGTGGAAGGGATTTAAATCTTAATTTGGCTGTGTTACGTCTTCGTTGTTATAATTAAACCACGACTTAGTCATATTATATGTCACATAATGTACAGAACAGTTATTGTCATGAACAGAAATTAGCAGTATTTGGTTTCATGTTGGCTTTATGAATGTTATTGCTTTCTTGATATTATTTGGTTTCAGTATTTGGTTTCATGTTGGCTCCATGAATGTTATTGCTTTCTTGATATTATTGTTTTTTGTTGTTACATGCATGGCAAATCAATGTAAAAATGTTTTTTATCTGGTGCCCATATATTTGGCATTGGTGTTTATGCATGGAAATGCCCATGCACGAAAAGCATGTGCAGTTTCCGAAATGTTAATATCAAATAAATATGGTTTTTTTAACAGTAAAAGCATGTGCGGTTAATTCTTCGTATTTTTAAGAATGCTCATCTTGTTAGCATAAGCTTTTGGTTGCAACATATCAGATAGATCTTAAATGTCCTAACTTTTTTGTGGGTCTTCCTTGTACAATTGTTTGTAAGACAGTTCACATTGCAATAAGTGTGGAAGAGCATGAACGATATCGTGGGGTTGTGATGCAGATTGTAAAAATATTTGCTAGCACAAGAGTTGTATAGTATAATTTCTACTTCAGTGAATTATTAAAGTTTTTATTAAATGAAATAAAATTACATTAATGAAAGTCACAATTGTAATTTTAAGCTGGCTCGATAAAAATAACATAATTCCTCAAGCTAAACAATCATCATATTCATTTTATTCCATAGATCTATCAACATTACGTCCATCTCAGTAGACCATACAATGAAATCCCTTGCGTTAAGTTTTCCCTTTAGTTCTTTTTAAGAACATAATTCCTCAAGCTAAACAATCATATTCATTGTATTCCATAGATCTATCAACATTACATCTATCTCAGTAGACAATACAATGGAATCCCTTGCGTTAAGTTTTCCCTGTAGTTCTTTTTACTAATCTGGTTAGATTCAAAAAAACAAGTCATCAAATATAATTAGTTGTAATTATCGCAAATTATCTTCAATATAACGAATACCTATCTAATTGTTTAATTATATCTATTTTTCAAAAAACAAATTGTTTATTATTAATTTGCTAGAAAGCTGATTTCTAATAATAATAGTGGAGAACACATTTTTATACAAACCCTTGGCATCATGAGATATTTTTTCCTCCATATTTTTTCGCTCCTTGATAGGGTGCAAGATGTGTAGGCATCTCTCCCTTCATCCAATACTATCATAGTTGGCAGTTTTGGTGACATGCCTTGTGAACCCTTTTTGGATTGATATTCTCTACCATTCGACTTTTACCACCTATCACATATGAATTATCTAGTCTTGCCAGTTCTGATCATAGTCTTGATTACTTCTCTCCCTTTGGTAGCTGATGCTAATCTAGCTCTTTTCTTCTTCAATAACCATAGTATTTGATTCATGTCACTTTTTACATTTTGAGAGGAAATCTTTCTTTTTTAAAATAAACCATTTTACCTAAATTCCATCTTGGATTACCTTGCTTCTCCCTTTTTCATTGATTCCCTATTTTTCCTTTTTCACCCATCTTTGAATTTATGTAATATGCTTGATGAATTCTTCAACAACACTGCTTAAATGTTTGTCAATATCTACCAGGGCTACAACACGTTTTAGCAATTGTCCATCTACCACATGAACGGTGATCCACTTATTGTTGGATTCACACCACAATTATAGGTATATTATACATGTTGTAGGGTTGAATATCATTACTTTGAGAAATCTCCAATGGCGCTAAGTAAATTTCCAATAGGAATTTATACATAGGATTGATTTCTTTGGGCCGTGGGCTTTGGTACTCAAATAGCACAACCATTGCATTTCTAGATGGCAAGTTTAAAAAACATGCTTAGTGCCTATGGAAGGTTTTCTCAATTAATCGTTGTGTTACCATTTGAAAATGAACGGTTCATTTTGCATGCTTCAGGACAATGATTGGTCATTTTTATAGCTTGGGAAAGCTGCTAAAATCAGCATGCAGATAGGTGAACCCTTGCACAAGGTTGAAGACCATTTGAAGTTAGAGGGTATGAGCAGAGTTGAAGGCTAGTGCTCGGGGTTGATGGATTGAACTTGAAGAAGACATCATTTTTGAGAAGTTATGACACTTCACCGAAGATATGGACTTCACACTATGTTGCATGAGTTTTACTGCTAGAGAACACCTCGAACTAGAAGACATCATTTTTGAGAAGTTACGACACTTCATTGAAGATATGGACTTCACACTATGTTGCATGAGTTTTCAGAATAGGGGATGGGGTGGGGTAGTGTTAGAACTGCTAGAGAACACCTCTAAATTTTCTAGGGGACGACGGGTTGGGATGAAAATAATATATATATATATATATATATATATAAAGAAAAAAAAGTTAAAACAATCTACAACCTGCACTTATAGAATAATTAGTGACAAGTCTTAGAGTGACACTTCGAGGTTAGAATCAAATCAAGGTTGAGATTTGTAAATAACTTACTATTGATTTCTCCTTCGGTCTAGGGACCACATCCCATACATCATTCTTTACTATGGATTGATATTCCTCCCCCATGGCATCCTTCCATACCCTCTTTTATGTAGCCTCTTCATAACTGGATGGTTATGCATCCATGATATGACACAATTATGCCACATAGTTGGAATAAGGTTTTGGCTTCTTACTTTCCCTGAGATATTTCACCGGGGCACCATATCTTTCTGCATCTCTGATGAGCTCCTATGCCCAAGCTGGTCTTCTCTTGCAAGAATGCATCTCCGCTGGCCTTTGAGGTTCTTCCATGTCATTATCCTCATGAATGACTCCCTCTGGTTCAACTGCTTTTGCCTCTAGAACTCTAGTAACTGCATTCTCCTCCTCATGAACCTCTTTTGCACAATCATGTTTTGATTCGCTGAAAGCTGCACTCTCATTGAAGGTGACATCTCGACTAATATCAACTTTCCAGTGACCAGGAATATGTATCATGTATGCCTTCGATGTGTCACTGTAACCAACAAATATGCCATTCTTTCTGGATGGATCCAATTTTGTCCTATTTTCCTTGGGGGACATGCACAAATACAAGGCAGTCAAATATCCTTAGATGGTTGACTTTTGACTTCTCTCCTGAAAACATCTCCTTTGGTGTTTTGTTTTTGAAGAAATCTGAGTTCCTAACAGGATGCCAACTAGGTTTGTCTTTGACCTGAGATTGGCTCTAAGTTTCAATTGTCTAACTCTTCTTTGTTGTTGTTTTATAACAACAAATTGTTCATGAAATTTTCTAATGTTTTGTTAAGGCTACATAAGCTTTTAAGGTGCTCTAGCATGTAGTTTTAGTAACCCATAGGTTAGCCCATGCATACCTCAAATATATAACACACCTCTAGATCTTTACAACTAATATAATGTTTTTCTAAACTCTAGCATGCATGAAAATAAGACACAAGAGTTTTTGGTCAACACGACCCTGGATAAAACCCCCCTGAGGAAAACCAATTTGGAATATAAGTCTATATATGTGATGTAAAGAACGTGGGATACAACAAGTACATGAAACAAATGAACCTAATACAAAGGAATCCCCTCTCAAGCTGCAATACAAGTCCAAGAAGGTGAATGCGCCCAAGTATGGTGCACCCTCCTCATTTATTGCTCAATCTCACTCAAACCTTGCGCCCTTGCTCCTTGTTGCCTTGTAGAAGAAACCCTAGCACAAAAATCTGACCTTGTGTGCTACCTCTCTAACAAGACACTCCAAACAACAATCTGACAAGTGCAAGACCTCCCTGCTAGGTGTGCGCCCTCCTCCTATAGTGTGCCCTCCTCCAAGCAAGCATGAACACCACAAAACAATGGAAGCCAAAGCCTCCTAGAGCCCTCCATGGAAGGAGGCGCCCTTGCTGCCCTCATCCAATTCTTCCATTCCCATCTCCATTGCTCTCCTCTTCCTCTCCAAGTGAACAAAAGATAGAATGAGCCTCCTTAGGCCCTATGCTCCCCTCTTGAACCTCCATAAGGAAACCTAAGAGATGGATGGCTAATATCTCTCCATCAATTCTCTAATCAAAGGTTGAGATCATCCCACAATAATCTCACTCACAAACCCACTTTGGGTTAAGTTCCCCATTGGTCCTAAAGTCTGCACCTGACTGCTAAAGGGTAGAGCTAGGCCACCTCAAGTTTAGAATGGTTGGTTTCTTAATTTTTGTTGGTCAATTAGAGGGTGGTTTTACCAAGACAAGAGCATGGTTGGGTCAGAAAATGACAAGGATGAGGGTCCTCCTTGGCTGGTGGCACACTAATGACAGAGAAGTGAAATAATAGAGGTAAAAACAAAGGGAAACAACAAACCACTCGATGAAGTTCAATACTTAAAATAATAGAGGTAAAAACAAAGGGAAACAACAAACCACTCGATGAATAATTTGCTACAAGAAGTTCAATACTTAAAATATAATTTCAAGACATTAAACATATATCAAAAACACAATTACTCCCACAGGTTGCAATAAAAACAAATCTTCATCAAAGCATAGCTGTTATCATAGGTTGCAGATTAATAAAGACAAGTTATACAGCAGTAGAAGAAAAAAAATGTACTTCACGCAAATCAACACTGTATTCAAGATAAGAAACACATACGAATTTGGACACAAACACACTGTTATCAACAATATCTTCACCAGGTAGAGAGCTTTAGTCCATGCGCAAAATGGTCCAACCAGTTGTTGTATTGATCTCTTTCCCCAAAAACTCAACCCTCAAAACATACAAAAACTACATATTTATCATAAATGCAGAGGCCCTCAACCAGTGTGGAACTGGGGCTTAGCTCTAGACCTTGGCTGTAAAACAACTTATTAACTTAACTAAAACACACTGCTAGAGTATGTTTATGAATACTTCAAACTTGACTTAACAAAAGGAGTGGTTCTTATCACACATAGAATACCACTTATTATGCCTATTGAAAACCACTAAACAATTGAAAACCACTACTAGTAATGAAACTGCATTGATGCATGCACTGGAGCAAACTGAGATCTGACAGAAATGACCAAGAGTGACAGAGCTAAATTCTGTATCGATCATGGCATGCACGCACACTGTTGGAGGCCACTGGAGACAACTGGAAGTGTGGTCATGTCTTTCCCCCACTTATCTTTTTGAGGACAGAAGCAAGTCGTGTTGCACTTTTCTGGATTTTGGACGTGTAGTTTCCCCATTCCTGGTTTGGCACCCCCTTTTAAAATTTTCAAATATGCAATAAATGTGGGTGAGCCACTTTGAAAATTCGACATTCGGAGGTTTCGAAGCACAGAGGATGCCTATCCTCTGGAGGACAGATCCCTCGAAGTCGTTGAGCAACACTAATCACTTATTAACCTAATATTACCTTTAACCTTAATCATTTTGGGACTTCGACGATTCAACACTTTGGGACTTTGGGGCTCTGTGCTTGCTCTGGATTGGAATCTCCCAAAGAACGAACTTGCGAAGTGACGTTGTGGCCTGATGTCATATGATTTCACGGTTGTTGATGTGTCACATAAGGCGAGTGACACGTGTCACTAAAAAATGAATGGATGATGGGACCCAAATGACCATAAATGAGTGCCACGTGTCAGGGCCAGATGGAAGCCACGTGTCTCCACGGATGTGGGCCCTGTGATTTGGCTTCGAGCTTCAAGAGTCTTTGGATGTAAAGCATGGAAATCCCCTGAAGTAGTACGGTCCCGAAGTGACGTGTTATGAAAAGAGAGGGACATGTGTCACCTGGAAATAGCGCGGATGACACAATCAAAGGGCCTAAGATGAATGCCACGTGTCATGACTGATGAGTGCCATGTCCCTTCAGAATTTCGGCACTTCGACACTTTGCTTGCTCTGGACCAAAACCTTTTGGATGAATGAACTCGCAAAGTGACGTGCCAGTGAGGGCCCACTCTGACACTTCAGAAGATTTGAACCAAAGGCAAGTTCAGACGCCCGAACGCTGAAGTTGCAGAGCCAATCCTGTTAAACCCCGCATGAGTTTGAGACTTTGAATGCGTGAGAGCTGTTGATCTGCGTTGACTGTTGGATCTCCACCATTGAAAATTTGACCTAACTGTTGGCTTAAATTCTAAGCCCGAAATGAACTGCTTTGATTTGCTTCCTTTTTCTATGGAAGCTTATTGAGCTTACAAAGGACTTGTTGGACCTGGATATATCCTGCACACACAAAATACTTGGTCGACCTGCTATGAGCTCAATCAATGGTAGACATGATGACAAGCATTCTGAACCAAATCACGACATGTAATTATCCTTCAAGAAAAAATAGAAACAAAATGCGCGAAAACTCAATCAAGAAAGAAACGATAAAAAACCAAGTCACTTACTAATGGGAAACCTGACTTCACCAACTAGAAGAGGTAACAATTTGATGAAGGCATAGGGAAATGAGAGAGAATGGGTAGGGGTGCAGACCTAGGTTACAACATTCCCTAAGTTAACTTTATGTCCCCCCATTCACCCACAAAGTGAATAATTAGTCACTTTTTCCTAAGTGACAAAAATTCAACTTTTTGACTTAAGTGAAGTCAAAGTTGATTTAGACATAAAGTACAATGTACATAGTACCAATGTATTTCCCACTTGTGGTTAGAGACTCAAAACCACAAGGAGACCACTTACCAAGGTACCCAAATCTCAACGATCCCTCTTACTGAGGAAAATGTTTCTCACCAAGCCCATCTTGTCTCTGAAGTAGACATGTTTTACCCTTGGCAGGGCCTTGGTGAGAATATCTGCAACCTACTCGTTAGTATGAATATACTGCAACTGTACTGCCCCTCGCTGAACCCAATCTCTAATGAAGTGGTATCTGATCTCTATATGCTTCGACTTGTCATGGAAAATTGGATTCTCAGAGAGTTTGATACAACTCTGATTATCATAGTGAATGACAGTCAGAGGCAACCCCTGACCAAATAATCCTACCAACATCTTATGAAGCCAAATGGCCTCGCAACTGGTCTGACTAACCGCCATATACTCTGCCTCAGCTCAACTCAAAGAAACTGACTTTTGTTTTTGGCTGTACCAGGAAACATCACTTGACCCCAACCCAAAACAACACCCTGAGGTGCTCTTCCTGTAAGTAGCACATCCTGTCCAGTCTGAGTCTGTGTAGCCAACCAAACTGACTCCATCCCCTCTAATATATTCTAGGCCATAATCCATTAACCTTGCAATGTACCTCAAAACATGTTTTTCCCTAATCCAGTGAACACTCCTCAACTCTACCATGCGCTGGATGAGAGTGTTCATGGCAAAACAAATATCTGATCGAGTGTTGACCAGATACATCAATGATTTGATCGACTGTCTATATATTGTAGAATCCACCAACTAGGAATTTGAAGCACTAAGATTCTTCTAGTTGGTGACCATGGGAGTCGACATAGGCCTACAGTCCTCCATCTGAAACCTGCTCAAAATTTCTGCAACATACTTCCCCTGTCCAAGGAATATGTGACCCTCCTCTTGCCATACCTCCATGCCCATAACATAGTGCATCAATCCAATGTCAGTCATCTCAAACTCTGATGCAAGTCCCAACCTGTACTCAACTATGAGATGCTCCGCTCCCATGATGAACAAGTCATCCACATACAAAATGAGAATGAGCATGTCCTCACCTCTAATGATGTAATAGAGGTTAGGATCAACATCGCTCTTCTCAAATATCACCTTAAGAAAATATGTCAATGCATGAATACCAAGCTCTGGGAGCTTGCTTCAGACCATACGGTGCCTTTCTCAAAAGGCACACGTGAGACTTTCTATCACTCACCTCGAACCCCTGTGGCTGCTCAATATACACCTCCTCCTCAATAAAGCCATTGAGAAATGCGGTCTTTACATCCATCTGATTTATCATCCAACCCATCTCCGCCGCTATGGAAATAATGCTCCTAATGGAGGTGATCTCGCAATTGGTGCGAATGTCTCATAATAATCAACTCCCTCTACCTGAGAGAATCCTTGCGCCAAAAATCGAGCCTTTTGTTTCTTTATGCTACCATATGCAGTATACTTGGTCTTGTACAACCATCTAGAAGTAAAAACTGACTTCCCCACTGGCCTCAGAACCACCTCTCAAACATCATTGCGCATAATGTAGTTATAGTCTTCCAGCATGGCCTCTCACCAAACCTATTGGTCAACTTCCTGTGCAAATGTCTGTGGCTTTGTATCTAAGATACTCATCACCATCGCCAAATAGGACCCAAGCCTCTCTGGTTATTTTCTCTCTCTGAACTGTCTCTTGGGCTCTCGTACGTTCTCCTTGGCTTCCTTCAGGGTGTCCTGAAACCATCTTGGTTTCCTCTTCCCTGGAGTAGTCAAAGGAGAAGTAAGATCTCCCTTCCCAAGAGTATCTTCCTCAGACCTAATCCTAGCACTATGAGATCCTGAAGCCTCTATAACCTCTACCTAAACCCCCTGTGACTATGAACCTGAAGCTGTGCAAGGTGACCCTGTCACCCTTGAAACTGGTGTACCAGACACCCGAGGCTGTGCTCCCTCTGAAACATCAATTTGTGCCTCTACATCATCCTCAATACTGACTCTCGACTTGAGAGACATCTAGAAATATCTGCCCTCCTCAAATCTAACATCTCTTCTAACAACCACTCTCCGCTATGATAAAATGTAAATCTGGTAGGCCTTAGAGACCTCTGAGTATCCAACTAGAATCTCTTGTTGGGCTGTGGGTTCTAGCTTTTGTTGATGAATGCATCTATGGGAGACATCCTCCAGCTTACAAACCTATGAGATGTGGAACATAACAACTATGTGAGTCTTTCTCTCAGCTTACAAACCTGAGAGAAATCCCCTAAGAAGGGTTCGTGGTTCCTGCCTGAGACAGAGCTAGGAACGTAGGGATGACCTCCTCCATGAAGAGAGTTGAGAATAACTCCAGATGATTATCCAGTGGAAAATATATCTGTTGAGTTAGGACGTGCCTGTGGCTGAGCACAAGGTGAACGTGTGAAATCCCAAAAGTGTTGGGCACATTGTCATGTAAACAAAAATGAAGATGATGCGATAGCCTCCTTTGAGCAATAGAGTTGACGAGAAGACTCCAGATGATTCTCCTATCGGTGGCAGTGGGAAAGCATATCTGTAGAGTGGACGTGCTTGTGGATGAGCACAGGTGAATGTGTGAAGACCTGGTTCTTCTGTGTAATGCAGTGAATCAGAGCTATGACATCCCTATGAATGTGCCCCTAGTGGATGAGCACTAGTGGGTGTATCAGATCCTTTGCTATATACTGTTCAAGAGTCAGACCTACCTGTAACCCTAATTGTTATGTAAAGGGTATAGGTCGGCCCCACCTTAATATGTCTAATAATGATAAATGTAAAAGATAATTAATATTAATATTAATATTGATTATAATATTAATATTAATAATAATAATAATAAAATATAATTAATATGGAAATTATTAATTATATTAAGTTATTGAGGTTGGCCCTTTTGTGCCAATAGAGACATCATTTGATGTGACAAGTCTTATATAAATAAAGGTGAATCCCCATTGAGGAAACACATTTAACATTATGTCATCTCATGATTTCAGATGTTGATGTTTGAAATTATGAGAATCACAACACCCTCTTGTGTGCTAGGTCATTCTTGGTGGTGAAAGGTCTTCTCTTGAAGAATATAGAAAAGGATTTGGCTGGGTTTTCTTCCCTTGCTGAGAAGGGTTTCCCAATATATTTCTTGTGTTCTTGTGCATGGTGTTTTTTCTTGTGATCTTGGTTTGCTAATGTAGTTATGGTTCAAGTAATTGGTAACAAAAAATTTAAAGAAATACATGAGCCATAGCTCACCGTAAAAACAACATGGTTTCAGAGCAGGGCTTGAAGAATACCACTTGCTCAAGACTAAAGGTAGACTGTTGACTGATTAAAGTTGTTGTTGTTGCATAGAATAAAGGGGTCGGACTTTCCTTTAATTTCCTTGTGGTGAAAGTTACCCCACCGTCAGCCCAATAAAAGGGCCATACTCTCCCTTAAAAATTTTGTCAATAAATTCGGCCTGTTATGTGAAGAATCCGCAACCACCTATACTGTAAACAATCTATAGCCACTGTTCTGTAAGGTAGCCGCAACCAATGAAAATATTTCGGCCTATTCTGAGGCCCCTCCTTACCTGCCATGTGTGTACTCAACAATCAGACACATAAAGAAGAACGGTCAGATCCCTTCTGAAGTGAATTCAAGGCTGCCACAATCCAAAAATTTGAGACTGTCCAAATTTCTGAAAACAATAATAAGGTTGCTTCCCTATGCTAAGTTTACCTCAGTCCAAGGGTATTAGAGGAGTACTGTTTTTCTCTACGCAGACTGTGGATGCTAAAAACTGTGTAAACTTCCTGTAGCAGGCCTAGGACTGTGGGAAAAAGAAACGTGCTGAGAGAGGAAGATTTAAAGGGACAGAAGCACACCTTAACACTCAACCATCATCCTTCACTCAGACAAACCCTTTTGATTGTCAGATGCGGATATTGACAGTCAAATACAAGTATTTTATGACTATCAAATTGTAAGTATTTTAAAGTTTTATTCACATAGGAATGACTTATTCTTTTGTCTAAGTGGATCAAAGGGTGCTTTAAATATTTGGAACATTGGAGACAACAAGGTGGTCTATGATACTTGAGAGATCTTGGCATAGAATTCAGTCATGACGTGAAAGCATATACTTACCTATTCATACATTATCATCTAGTTGAAGCTAATCTTGTTGACAATTCAAAAGGCATGAAGTTTCAAGGGTTTCCAATTCGGTGCAACTTCAGCCAAGATGTTGGATGGTGTTGTACCAATATTTGAGTAAAAGATGAGAAAATAAAGGCTCCCAAGCAAGCAGATAATGTTCATAGTCAGAACAGACCTTCACTGACATTGATTATTCAGAAGAAGAAAATGTGGAGTAAGTTCCATACTTTCAGTCAAAAAAATACAAAGACTCTCTTCCTCCAAGGAAAATAGAATAGCAAAATGAATCTGCTAAGTATGGTGTCAAGAAAATATGTGGCAGTCTTGGCTGCAACAATTGTACACCCTAAAATACACTGCTTAATAGAAAGGGCCATGCATGAGTTACCTGACAAATAACACTACAACAACATTGATGTTAAGTAGAGTTCCAGGCTCAAATATGAAGGAGTATCTAAGGTATAAAAGGACCAAGTCTGAGGTCTATCATGAACATGCATAAAGTTTCTACTAGACCAGAGTATAGGTGGCTACAAGACAAACAAACAAAACCTTCATTGGTGTACACTCTCAGGTATGCACTTGTACATATATATTATTTTCATCATTTTCATAAGGGTATTTGCAGGAGGAAGAAACCCCTAGTGCAAATCATGGACCCAGAGAAGTCTCAGTGCATTGAAAAGAACAACACATTGAAAGTTAAAAAAAAAACAAAAAAACTCAGGTTTGATTGTTTGATTATCTTTCTACATTACAAGTAGGTGTTGTAACTGCGACAACAATCCTTAAATTGTTTTGATTCTAGAAATGTACTCATGAATATCCTCTAGGAGAGATTCTTGTCTTGTTCTTTTTTGTTTGTTTGCTTGTTCCAGGCAGGTTAACAACAAAGGAAGATGTTTTTCTTTCAAAGACTTCAGAGGGAGTCAAAACTAAATGAGAAGAAGGAAAAGAAAAATAACTTCTCCCCCTCAGTTGTTCAGAGGGAGACTGCCATTGATACATGTGATCCAGTTTATATTCCCAGGGAATTTATAGTAGGCCATAAAAGGCCTGTC